>JAQFZX010000153.1:0-86246 GCA_034682405.1 Hydroisotoma schaefferi
ATCTTGTCCATGTTAATACAATTTATAATTTTTCCTTCGAAACAATAATTCCCCAGGGGAATTAAATCGGGAAATACAATTCATCTAGTTTTGTACGAACGGGTTGTAGAGTAAAAAAGATAGGGAAAGTGAACAAAGTAGAGATGTGGTTGTTGGGCCAATCAGACTAGACTGGGATCTCCTACACGGGAAATTCTAAATCCCGCATAAAACGCTACACACAAAAGTCACAAATAAAAATTCATCTAAATTCATCGTCTTTAATTATTTTTTTCGTCAACGTCAACGTCAACGTCAACGTCAACGTCAACGTCAACGGATCCATTTGACGTCAGTTCGGTGGTGAACTCCTTAAAAATCCATGTTTTGATAAGGATTTGTGTGCGTTTTAAAAGGTCCGGAACCGTGTCGTGCCAGTTTTAGAGGTAGGTGGATGAATTTTATTAAATATTTCATAATTTCTTTGAATTTTGAAACCTCCTTGACGATAATTTTGATTTTGTTTTGATAAATAATGGAAATAACATTCAGAATTCGTTAAAATCCGTCCACAAGTCACGTCACGACGGTCAAAAAGTTTCAGAATTTTTTAAGAACTCCACCCGGTGGCCGGGTAGATTGGATTAGGAAGATAAGGATATGGTGTGGTTATTTGGTGAAATTCGAAACTAATTGTTAATTTATTTATTGAAATTGCAGAGGTTTCTAAGAAAGTAAAGTAAGTTGTGCATTGGAAACTGTTAACCCAAAGGCTACCATCATGTCGACGGTTTCCTTCCACATCGCGAATCTCCTTGAAAAGGTTAGTTTGACGTTATATTGAGTATCAAAGTGTAAATGGTTAATTTATATAAATATTGCAATAAGATAGGTAAGTATACGGTTTGAATTTGAATGCTGGAATCTGAAGACAAGATATAAATGGGATTTTTTGTTTTGATCTAGATGACATCAAGTGATAAGGATTTTCGATTCATGGCCACGAATGATTTGATGTCGGAGCTGCAGAAAGACTCTATTAAACTTGATGATGATTCAGAAAGAAAAGTTGTTAGAATGTTGCTTAAACTTCTGGAGGACAAAAATGGAGAAGTGCAGAACTTAGCTGTGAAGTGGTAATAATAATAATAATATGTTATCGGCTGTACTGACTAGACTTGTCAACTTAATGCCTGTTATCATAATTGTGTTTTTTTAATTTAATTAGTCTAGGCCCCTTGGTCGCAAAGGTGAAGGAACCGCAAGTAGAAACCATCGTGGATACTTTGTGTACCAATATGACGGGAGATAAGGAACAGTTGCGGGACATTTCTTCGATTGGTCTTAAAACCGTTATTACTGAGCTTCCACTAACATCTCAGCAGCTGGCTTCGGTTATTTGCAAAAAGATTATTGGAAAGTTGACCGTTGCAATTGCTAAGGTATGTTTTCACTTTCATAAACCCACAGATATAATATAAGATCAATTTAATGAATTTGTTTTTCAGCAAGAAGATGTTACTGTACAACTTGAAGCACTGGACATTCTCAGTGATCTTCTTTCTCGATTTGGACCCATTCTTCAGCAGTATCATGCCATGCTGCTTGATGCACTACTACCGCAACTGAACTCTGGTCGACAGGCCGTCAGGAAAAGAACTGTCGTGGCGTTGGGCTACTTGGCTTCTTCGTGTGGATTAGCTCATTATCAGAAAATGGTTGGGTTACTTGTTGAAGAAATGAGAAAAGGGCTGCAGTCTGGACATGCCAATACCTATATTCAATGCTGCGCGACAGTTTGCAAAAATGCTGGTCAAAGGTTTTCGGAATATTTAGACCAGATTGTTGAAATGCTTATGGAAGCTTGCAAATCGACAGATGATGACGAACTGAAGGAAAACACGTTGCAGGTCTGAAATTAAATAAGCTAGAAATACATATTTTTATAAGTTAAGTTGCAACAAAGCAAAGTGTATTATGACGGTTTGTAGGCGTTCGAAGTTTTCGTCACTCGATGTCCTCAAGAAATGGGTGTCCTGGGTCATTTGGAAGGTGTCCTTCAACTTTGTGTTAAATTGATATCTCACGATCCAAATTACAATGACGATGAGCAGGATGGATTTACCCCGCTCAACGAAGAAAGCATGGATACAACAAACGGTGATGAGGACGATGAAGCTCAGAATGATGATGATGAACCCGAGGAGGATGAGTATTCTGATGATGATGATATGTCATGGAAGGTAAGTTATTTTTCCTACCCGATTATTAAATATCGTGAGGTGAGAGTCTTCACTACTGATTTAAACTTTAAGGTTCGGAGAGCAGCTGCAAAATGTATCGAAGCTGTCATTACTGCTCGACCAGATGTACTGATTTATGCTTACCAGAATGTCTCTACGATGCTTATTGTTCGGTTTCGTGAACGAGAAGAAAATGTTAGATGCGATGTATTTAGCGCGTACAGAGCGCTTCTCCGAGCAACTAAGCCGGCGGTTCAGTCATTAACAGAGTCAAGATTGACAGGTCTTCCTCCCAGTCCAGATGCTTCTGCAGCGGTTGGAGCGTTGGAGGCTCAAATTCCGCAGTTGGTTAGTTTTTATACTATATGCTGTAGCAGTTTTTAATTGTCATTTTAACTTCCTCGACGTCGACAGCGTTTGAAGAATTTACTTTATTAATAGATTCGTATGGTACAAAAGCAATTGAAGGAGAAGAACATTAAGAGTCGTCAAGCGGCCTTACAGTTGCTGGCAGAGTTAGTAGGAGTTCTCCCTGGTTGCTTGTCCCCGTTTTTGACTAATATGATGAATGGAATTCTTGTTTGCTTATCGTAAGAAGTTATCAAATAATCTAATTACATTCTTAGGTTGTCATTTCTCGATTCCATGAGTGAACTAATTTTAAAATGAATTTTTAGAGACAAAAACTCGACTTCTAATGTACGAACAAATACACTTGCTTTTGTGTACTGCATAATGTCGTCACACCCTGTTGATATCGTGCAACCACATGTGGAAGTTTTACTTCCTGCCCTGTTGTCTTGTGCAGGAGATAATTTCTACAAAGTTACATCAGAAGCTTTATCGGCTCTGCAAGTTCTTGTCAAAGTGGTACGCAGCCAAGATCCAGCATGCAAGGAACATCCTAACGCGGCGGCCATTGCTTATCAAATATATCCTGTTGTGCTGCATCGCTTGAAGGCTACGGATATCGATCAAGAAGTTAAAGAAAACGCTATTACAACGATGGCCACTTTGTTGGCTCACTTAGGGGGATATATTCAGTCAGAGTGGCCTACATGTATCCCGATTTTCTTAGAGCGGCTCAAGAACGAAATAACGCGGCTTACGGCTGTTAAAGCTCTGAACCTCATGGCCTCGTCACAATTAGTAGACTTGGATTTAAGAGCGGTTCTAGGTGAAGCCATTCCGGTTTTGTCGTCTTTTTTGAGAAAAAATCAAAGGGCATTAAAGTTGGCTACCTTAAATCTGCTGGATACCCTAGTAAAAAGGTAAAGGGTATACTTGTGAAATTAATTGAAATACACTCTTCGTGGAACGGTCATTATTTGACTCTTTGTTTGGTTAGATATGTGGCGATGGATTCATTTCTGTTGGAATGCGTGGTTAACGAGTTGTCTCCTTTGTTGAGTGAAGGAGATCTGCATTGTGCCCAGCAAGCTCTGCAGTTGATGACTTCGCTGGCTTCCTATCAGCCCCAATCCCTAGAGAAGACGGCGAATGTTTGTATGCCAGCCATTAAAATCCTTGTTAGGTCCCCCCTAATGCAAGGTACGAAATTGAAATGAGCATTTGCTATGATGAAGTGAAAGCTATAGTTTCTTATACGGTAATTCAATTAATTAATCTTAATTTTGATTCTGTATGAATCTTTTAGGTGGTGCATTGAATGCGTTGATGGAATTTTTGAGAGCTTTGGTTAAAGCCAACATTCCATTATTTTCCTACGCTCGCTTGCTAACCGTATTTTTAGACCAGGAATCTGTGATTTCTCCCACTAAAACTGACATCAATACTTCTCACCACAAGCAAAGTTTCTACAGTTTAGCAAAATGCATTTCGGTGATAAGTGTTGGGGCAGGTCCGGTTGAAGCTTTCAACGTAGCCAGTCGTTTTATTGGAAATTTGACAGAATCTGTTGGCTTATCTGATACTCAAGCAGTTATTGCGTTGTTATCGGTCGGAGAAATCGGCCGTCACGTGTAAGTAGTATATATATTGTGTTTTTATTATGATGCCTTAAAACCGTACTAATGGAGAATATATTTTATTACTATTCAGAGACTTATCTCAGCTGCCCAACCTCCGAGAGACAATCTTAGGCTGCTTTTCTCATCAGTCTGAAGAAGTTAAGACTGCCGCAGCGTACGCATTTGGTTCGCTAGCTATTGGAAACCTTCCTGCATTTTTACCAGCTTTGCTAAATGAAATGGAACAGCAACCCAAAAAACAGTACCTGCTTTTACATGCGCTCAAAGAGGTATTTTATTATTATTATTATTATTATTATTATTATCATTATTATTATAATTATTTTATTATATATTTTTCTTACAGATTATTTCTGCCCAGCAAAATGTAGATATTTCAATGTATACCGAAGACATATGGAATGCATTATTTGCACACGCTGAATGCCCAGAGGAGGGAACACGAAATGTAGTTGCCGAATGTCTTGGCCGCCTGACATTGGCGAACCCTCAGAAATTTTTGCCTCGTCTGAAATCAGCGTTAAATTCACCTTCAAACCTCTTGCGAACAACCGTTGTTACAGCCGTGAAATTCACCATCGTCGATCAGCCTCAGCCTATCGATCCCATTTTGAAAGAAACAATTGGAGATTTCTTACGAAGCCTGGCTGATCCCGATCTTAATGTTCGTCGTGTAGCTCTTGTAGCATTTAACTCAGCTGCTCACAATAAACCAGCTTTGATCAGAGATCTTTTACCGTCATTGCTGCCTCAGTTGTACGTTGAAACTCAAGTTCGGGTAAGACCATCTGCTGCTTTAGTTTCGCCAATGTGTATATTGTAGTGACTGCTGGTGTTGATTAATTCATTTTGTGTTCATTTATTTAGAAAGAACTAATTCGGGAAGTAGAAATGGGACCGTTTCGTCATTCAGTGGACGATGGATTGGATCTGCGAAAGGCTGCTTTTGAATGCATGTACACTCTGTTGGATTCTTGCCTTGATCGTTTAGACATTCGCGATTTTTTAACACACGTAGAGAACGGGTTGCGGGATCATTACGACATCAAAATGTTGACCTATCTTATGGTAGCCCGATTAGCCTCTCTGTGCCCATCTCCAGTGATTCAACGGCTAGATCGACTAATAGAACCTCTTAAAAACACAGTAACTTTGAAGGTGAAAGCGAATTCCGTTAAACAAGAGTATGAAAAGCAAGACGAGCTGAAACGTGCCGCCCTTCGTGCCGTTAGTGCTTTAAGTTCCATTCCTGATGCAGGTAGTTAGGCAAACCCTTATTTATTTAAGTAATACTAGGAGAAAAACTAATAAGCTAATGAAATTATTTATTTTCAGATAAAAACATGCAGCTTATGGAGTTTGTTGCTCACATCAGGAACAGTGCAGATTTGCAGACAATGTATGACTCGGTTCAAAGTGATGCTAATAGTGGAAGTTCAGATGTTCCAATGAATGTCGAATGACCTTTGAGATAACAATCTACAATTCTGTTGTAATTACCTCACTCATAAACTTGTACCGCTACCGTAACTAATCCCACACTCCACATAAAGAACCTGTTTAGATCCTTCTTGAAAACTATACACTGTTTTGGATAATTTGGATTAGAATTACCCCTCTATTCGTAATTGTAATTGGGATGTTTAAAATCTGTATTAAAAATGGTGAATATTCTGCATAATTTTAGTAATTAACGAACAGTTCTTACAGAATTCCCATGCATACCCTATCCTATCTTTAACTAAAATTACATGTATTAATTTGTGTCCTTTTGTAACACATTTGTATGGTAATAATGCCATTTTATTTGTATATTGTTTGTAAGTTGCTGATAAGCATAAGCGACCGGGCACATCAGCTATTATTAAGCGTTAAATTCTGTAAATGATTGCGCATTCGTAGCTTACCTACAACTTACTGGGTTAAATAATTAATTGGCAATTATAGAAATATAAGTCCTTTAATAAAGAAATTCTAGTAAGAAATATATTATATATTTTATTGTAAATATTTTATATGTCAAGGTCAAGGGGCACTATTCCAGAGGGACCCAGTGGAGGGGTTTAAACCGGAAATATGGCAAGTTTATGAAGTTATCTAGCGTCGACCTTTGACCTCGTCCGAAAGAAGGTCGACTTTTGACCTCGGCCGAAAGAAGGTCAATAATAATAATAAAGTTCATTTAGTCCCACGATAGACGTAGCATTGAAAGTGTTTGATCGATGAAGTGCGGGAGTGAGCTGCATGTGTTTATCGAGCGGTTGGGATTTTTATTCTAGAGTTTTCTCCTACGTTTTAAAATCTACGCAGTCCCCTTCCAGTTGCTACCCTTCTAGGAGTTTTATCCTATCAGTCGTGGTGACCTCTGACCTTTGACCTTTGACCTTCCCGTCACTCTCGTGGAGTTCAAAACTGTCCACGCACGCCAATAATACCCCAGGTTTGTTTATTAAATCTTACGTTTTTTACGACTTTTAAACAAAAGATTAATTGTATTGTATTTCAAAGTATTAGTGATCCAGGATGTCGAATTTTCTGGACGTGGATGATACCCTTCTCGCCCGAACTTTACTCCTGGGGAACAAACTCAGCGCTGTAAGTTGGGATTCTAATTTTAGAAATCGTTGCGTCATAAAATAGAACCCCTTGGTCAGTTATTAAAGTTTTGAGATATATTTTAGGATGATCTTGGAGGGGAACGGAGTGATATTGGATTCGGAAATGTTTCTCCATCGACTGGTCCAAAGATATTAACTCCAAGTGAAAGAAAGGAGCAGGCACAGTGCAAATTCATTATTCCTCATCCTGGTATAACAGCGTTTACTGTGGATTTGAGTTTAGTTTATAATATGGGAGGCTGTCTGTGTAAATTATGAAATTATTTGGAATATTTAAGGTCTTTGCGTCAAAACTAGTGAACTGGCTACGAGACAAAAAATATTCGTTAATCTGTGCAAGTCGGAAGATGTTCCGGAGCCGGATGAGTACTTCACAGATGAGCAGATGGCTAACGTTTTATCTAATGGGGCAGATGATGATATTAAAGATATAAGATTGCCAATGTCGCTTGGAGAAAAACATATTGAAAAAGACAAATGTAGGGAGGTCGTAATTGTATTTAAATGAAAGGAAGGCTTGTATGTGAGTTTAATTAATTTAAAACTTTATCCTTGCAGCTGGAAATCTGTGTACAGTCTTTGATGTGGTGATCAACAAAGAATTTTTTGAAAAGAAAATTCTAAGTTCGGAAATGTACCGGACATTCCTTGTTGTAGTTATGATTGAAGGATTAGAAGAAAAGTTTAAACTGGAGCTGGACAAGGATAACTATACTATTTTAAGTCATAAAAAGTCAATGGGAAAGCTGAATCCTCAGTTTGTCAAGAGTAAACCACAGATTAAGGAATTAAAACAGTCTTTAGAAATAGGAGACTTCAAAAATTCTACTGCAATCACACCTTTGAAAAAAGCTCTTGTCGAAGAATTAGACTCTAAATCTGCTCAATTAGATTTCGAAATTACTCAGGTTTCAAACAACTTAGCGAAAGCAGAAATTAAACTTCCTAACTTGGTAAATAGTAATTGAGTAAAAATATGTGAAATATGAATGAACTGTGGTATGAAAATTAAAGGCTTGTTTCCTTTTTCTTTTCTGTAGAAAAATACCAAGAAACTGTCTGTTACTCTTGGAGCTGACAGGATCATTGTTGACAGCCCTGTTGGTCTGCTGGATATTTTTGTACCATTAGATATTCATCAGGAGGAATCAAAAGCCGAATACAATATGGAATCCAACGTTCTCAGTCTTCATCTCCCTTTAGTGATCAAACCTTAGGCAGGGTAGGTATGACTTAAATACTTGCCCACTGCGCGCACTGTGAAAGATGTCTATATGTGTGTGTGTATGTGCAACTGTTTTCAAATTAATCCTTCAACGTCCATTCCAATACAAAATACGAACAGTTTTAGATAAGTCCATTGCTTTTAAAAATATATAAAAAATTTGTTAGTCATCTAAAGCCAGTGGTTGCGGTTGTATGACGTTTATTTTTTCTTTAAGTCGCTAAATGTAACGCAGTTTTATGTGCACTTACATGAGTAATGAGTCCCATATAATTTTAGTGAATACAAAATGACGTACATAATACGTAAATAAGGTCGACCTTTTCTAGTCATCTGTTGCTTCAAAATAGCCTGTCCCTTCCGTTGAATCGGAATCATTCTCAGTACTTCTAGTTCTTGAAACATTCTTCGGTGAAAAACTGGAATCTCTCGTTGCCGCGGAGTATGTGTAATCGATTGAAGTTGGCAATGATTCCTTCTGCTTATATCCTTCGATTTGATTTTGATTATTATCCAACTTCGGTGGTTTCGAAACCCCTTTGCCGTCTTCATTCAACATAAAAGTCGCATCACCTAATAATTTCCGCATATCGGTAGGTTCACCTTGAATTATAGGCAATGTAATTGGGGTTACGCTCTGCCTGTGTTGCGTTTTAGTTTTTCGAGGCAGAGATTTAATTATTTCTTCAACATCTCTTGGTATACCCTGTTCTAGCTCGCTTTCTTCAGTCTCAGAATTGAATTCCGATTCTTGTTTTACAACCAGTGGGGTTGGTGTGCGGGGCACTTGCCGGATGAATCTTTTTTCGTCCGCGTCGTAAAAGTACACGCCACTTTGTTTGGGTACTAATTTTTCACATTCCTCTTCTTCCAAGTCCGTCGACGATATAGTCAGTTCGGAGGGTTTGGATTCAGGTTGAGGATTTTTACCGACAGGGATCTCATCAAAAGAGTTGAGGACACGGCCACGGCCTTTGGAGCAACAACATTTGCAACAGCACCTAAAGTTAATATGTTTTGCTAAGGTTCACTTCATATCATACCATCGCCTGTATAGTACATTTTTAATTAACCGTGTGAAAGACTTATTGAGTTAATTCATCTCTTATACATTGTTCAGTCGATGCTTATCATATGAGGCATATAAACGTACATAGGATCCCGTCTTAACCCTGCAAGACAACAGGGACATCGACATTGAGACCCCTTGCTACCCGGCCATTTGTAGGGTGGTCCATCGTCATCGTCAGGATTAGTAGTAGTTTTGAAATTAAATCGCTGTCTTCGACTATAAGTAACTGGTTTAGTTGGCTGACCCTTTTTGGAACCCTTCGGTTTCTCTGAATTAGGGGCTGGTTCAAGCTCTCCACAGTCATTGCACATGTAATAATATTCTTTATCATCCGATTCAGCGTCCCCACAGCCAGTTTCTGCAGGAGGGTAGTAGTTCAGCTCCTCGATGACGTCTACATTTTTCAATTTGTCCATGATAGGGTTACTCGTCCTATTTCCACATCCTTGACGATTAGAGGACAAGCGGTAGTCAAGATACACGGGTGGGGCTGAGGGTCCACAACATCTTGAAGGAAACACTTCCCTACGTCTCGCTGAAGTATCGAGATTCCTTTTTTTAGATGCTCCAGTAGCTCCAGGGTCTACTTTACCTTCACCAGGGCGATCTATCATTTCAAGGATAGATTCCCCCCATCTTAAGTCAGACTCTGACGAGGGTGACGGTAATCCACTCCCTTCAGGGGAAGAAATCTTGGAATCACTCTCTGTCAGCTTTTGACTAGGCACGCGTTTGTTAGATCGATTATCCTGAATATTAACCCGATTCACTTCCAGAACTTGATGAAACTCCCCTCTCGAACTTGAGAGCATTGTAGTACCGCTTCGTCGTCCAAGATTAAATAAGGAACGGTCTGATTCCATCAAATCAAGGTTTTGTACGGAAAGAATTTCCGGAGATATTGGCCTAGATATAGATTGCATGGATTTACGGTTAGGGATGTGACGCATAATGCGGCTTGTAGGCGAGCTATCTTTCTCGAAACATTCTCGATTGGGATTTCGACCCTTTTTGTTAGATGAGAAAAGTCGTGACCAAGTGGACTGCATGAAAGCTAAAGGGGAAAAGGGTCTTCTTGATCTTAATTTGGATTTACAAGTTGGAGAACGTTCCTTATTTTTTTCATGGTCTTTTGAGCCTTTTACAGCAGGCTTAATATTATTATTTAATATGTCCTCAGCGTCCTCATCGCATTCTTCGTAGACAGCGTGCATAAGCGCTTGTACTTTATCTGCATCCGTTGTCATTGTACGAGTCGATGGCTTAACGAAGCCTTTACTTGGGGTATTGTCCCTGCTACTGATTTCCGGTTCCGTGCTACTACTTTTTTGTTGACCCATTTCGTCATTCGCTGGGTCTGTGACCGCTTCTACGAGGAGTTTAAGCCTTACGACGTCCAACGTACGTATTTTAGGTAATTCAAACTGCAGTTGAATGAGACGGATTTTATAAAAAAAAAAAACTTGATGAAATATATATTTAACTCATCATTACAATATAATAATTTTTTCTGAGGCTTTTTGATGAAATAAAACGCATAAATTCTAGAAATGCTATCCACAGTGTAAGTTCCCATGGATGAAAGCAAGCTACTTTTATGCAGAGCTTTCTATGCAATGGAAGAATGGAATCTCAAATAATTTAATTAAAATTATTCATTCATCCAAATTAAATGTTATGTTCTTCCATTTCTTCTGAGGTTAAAAGTAAGTTGGTTTGGTGGTGGGAGGAAGCATTTAGCATCTGAATAAGTCAAAATATCCTACAACAGGTAACGTTCTACATTTTAAGCCGTAATAAACCTAAAGTAATTCGCATAATTCCAATGCCATTCCTGCCAACACTACCTAATCCCAAGCCCATCATAGTATATCTCTGATTAGCAAACTCTCGACTATTATCACCCTGAAATTGACATAAAATTGATTGAATTATTTTAAAAACCCTATAAATAGCAGCCTCTCCTAATGTATGGGCTTCCTTTCATTAATTCCACCACAAAAACCACACAAAGCAATAAGGTTTACTGTTACATATTTTAATAAAAATAACAGAAGCAGGCATAAAGCATACCGTATTGTCTGGAATAGTGTCCGGGGACTGTAATAAGTAATTTTGCAGCTAACTGGGGCTTATGGGGTTATTAATGGTAACTAAGGGGGGGACACTATTCGAGACAATACGGTATGTTAGGTTATAGTTCCAAGAACGTGCTGAATGAAACCCTCCTGTGTCCCAGTTTAGCATTGGAATTGGTGGAATGGAAATGGGTTCAACTTGCGCAATTCCTGCATGGCCAAATGGCCATGATATCATCGCTTTACTTTCCACTTTCCAATGGAATGAAATATACTCCAATTCTTCTATTCTATCTTCCAGCAGAAAGAAGACCTTTTTAACACGTTCTTCATGTTAAAAGTTGTATTTTTATATTTGTGGTCTTTAGGTGGTCTTCTGCTCCTGTCATCCCTTCTTTCTTCACTTCAATACACTTTTTCCAGTCTTCCCAGCCACTTCTTGGACTAGGAGAGAGGAGGAATAGAAATTGGGCCAAGTCAACATTTCATTGGTAAGTAAAAATAGATGGATAAGCAAGTACTAAGATAAGATTTCCGTAGAAGATAAGCTGTTATCGAAGTAAGGAAAGGTGAAGAAAGGGGGGCAGATAACCGGCCTTTGGTTGTATAAAAAAAATGTTATATTTTGTTATTTATTTTGTCTGTGCAGGGTATGGGGCTGCTTACCGAGGGTTCCCCTTTGACCTGGGACGAAACTAAGAAATGGGCCGAACATGTGAAAAGTAATGGGATCGAGCAGTTTATTCATTTATATAAAAGGCTAAAGGAACGGAAGGGGGATTCTCTTAAATGGGGGGATGAAGTGGAATACATAATAGTTCGGTTTGACCATGAAAGTAAAAAGGTGACCGTTTCCCTCAGGGCTAATGAGGTCCTTCCTATTTTGCGAGAGCCGGAGAGTAAGGATCCTGTGTGAGTATATAATTGTAAAAATTAACGTACTTTTTAGTGTGGAACGCTTGGAGTTTGATTGAATGTAATTTTATTGCTTGTTTTTTCTGAATTTTTATAGAAATGTCAAGTCGTTGTGGCGGCCGGAGTATGGGGCTTATATGATTGAGGTAATTGACTAATTAAGCAAATAGTTAAGTGGCTTTTAGGGTGTGAATGAAGTAGGGGATGAGAGGTATTGATTGGGAATGAGAATGGGGTTTATAGTATGGGTATGTTTTATTTTAGGGAACTCCCGGAGGACCTTATGGAGCCTTGCCTGTTCATTTGAACATTGTGGAAGCTAATATGAAATCTCGGCGAAAAGAAGCCCAACTTCTTCTGCCATCCAATGAAATAGTTTTATCTATTGCTAATTTTCCATTGCTTGGATGTCCTGGATTTACATTCCCTGAGTTCAAGCCGGACCCTGAAAACAGTGTTTCTAGGTCGAGGTTTTTCCCTGACGAGGCTATATTTCCTGGCCATCCTAGATTTGCCACTTTAACCAGGAACATCCGCTCAAGACGGGGATCTAAGATTGATATTCAGATACCAAGTAAGGAGGTTTTTTTTATTATCTTGAGGATGTGGTTTTTATTTTTAATTGAAAAATATCCTTTCTGTGCAGTATTCGTGGATGAAAAAACTCCCAGACCTTTCATAGAAGAAAATGTACCCGAGCAGAAACCGGATATGATTTATTTGGATGCTATGGGATTCGGAATGGGATGTTGTTGTCTACAAGTTACCTTTCAAGCATCAAGCATTACTGAAGCTAGGCAATTGTACGACAATTTAACTCCACTCTGTCCAATTATGGTATAATATAATCTATTTCTGCAAATTCGAGATTGTACAGCTTGCTTTTTATCCGTATATGACTTTACTATTACGAGTACTACTGGCAATTTAGTGACCTTGCCTTGGTTGAATGAAACTTCCAGTTAGCCTTGACAGCTGCAACCCCCTTTTATCGTGGATATATTTCAGACGTGGATTGTCGATGGGATATCATCGCTGGCTCCGTAGACTGTAGATATCCCGAGGAAAGAAATAGGATACATAAGTCCAGATATGATTCTGTCGACTCTTATTTGTAAGTATGGATTCTTTTTTCCTGATCATTCATTCCATTCATGCTAAATTGTATCGCCACTTAGCAGTTGGACAGTTTATATTTTACTGCTTTTTTTAACTTGCTATGGAATAGAATATTAACAGAGATAACGTCACCATGCGGTTCTTCAACTTTAAGCCCTATGCTTTATGTAAAAATTGATTTGATGATGTGTTTTGACGAATTGAATGAACTTAGTGTTATTTTAATTTTTCTTACGAAGTATGGTAATTTATGAGGTAGTTTGTGTTTCTTAATAAGCTTTCTCATTACCACTGCACTGCCAACTTTTGAGAGTTCTATTAAAAGATTTTTTGTTTAAAATGTTGCAATTTATTAATGAAAATACAAATAAATTCAATGTTTTTATTTATAGGGCGGAAGAAAATGATGAATTCAATGACATACCTCTGATTTATAAAGAAGAGCACTATCAAACTTTAATTGAAGGTGGTGTTGATCCAAGTTTGGCTAAGCATATTGCTCATCTCTTTATCCGGGATCCTGTGTCATTGTTTTCAGAAAAAATTCATCAAGATAATACAAAAGATTCCGATCATTTTGAGGTAGGTTGGAAGAAACATGTTCATTAATCATTCTACCCAAGCCAAAGTAATATTGTAACTTGTTGCACTTCTTGAATAGAATATTCAGTCCACAAACTGGCAAACAATGAGATTCAAGCCACCTCCTCCTGAAAGTTCAATCGGATGGAGAGTGGAATTTCGGCCGTGCGAGGTTCAACTTACGGATTTCGAAAACGCTGCTGTCGTTTGCTTTGTCGTTTTGCTCACTAGGGTTATCTTATCCTTCAATCTGTATTTCATGATACCTATTTCAAAGGTAATATAAGTGTTGTAAAGAAAAGGGGAATTTATATTTTGGAGATTTGAGTTTTATCAATGTTGGTTTGTGTATTAGGTGGACGAAAACATGAAAAAAGCTCAAAAACGAAATGCAGTTTTGACCGAAAAGTTTTGGTTCAGGAATGACCTACAAAATCGAGAAAACAAGTCATATTCTCTTATGACGGTAAATGAAATCATGAATGGGAAAGAGGTAAACAAACTCCCATACTGACAGGTCGAATGATATAATTTCATCTTAAAAGTATGCATTTTAAATCTTGCAATAAATGCGAATTTTACAGGGATTTCCTGGACTAATTCATCTAATTCAAAAGTATCTTAATTCTATGGACGTTGATGCGGACACCCAATGTACTTTACAACAATACTTGAGTTTAATATCTAGACGAGCAAAAGGCGAGGTTATGACTGCAGCAAAATGGATGCGAGAGTATATTGAAGACCATCCCCAGTATAAGAAAGATAGTGTTATTTCAAACGAAATGAATTATGATCTACTAAGTCGTATAGCAAGTTTATCAGAAAAGCCATGCACAAAACTACTTGGGAATATAGACCCCAGTAGGTCCAAAACTCAAGATGATGTACCAGAATTATTAACAAGGTAATTAAAATCGTTAAGAACAAGTAGCAGTCCTTTTTTGTCCCTTTGAAGTGTTCAATTTTAAATTCCTCTTGTGCTTTTCTCCGAACGGAATGAATGATGTTAAAGTGTAAACAGTAAACTATTATGTACCTTACTCCAAAGTGCAGGACTCTTTAAAGAAAAGTGACTATGTGAATTTATGATTATTAGAGTGTTTTTAAAACCGCATGCTTGTAGTAAAATAAAAAATTGCATAAGATTATTTTTCGGGAACTTAGATTTTTCCATTCTAAAACATTTTAAATAAAAAGGGTTTAATTTCAAACAAAAATCGTATTTAATTAATCAGTTTGTAGTATAGATATACACTTTATCTACTTTATTTTCTACTAATTATTATATTCTGTTGTTTCCAGAGGTCATACAGATTATTAGACTAGTCGACCCGTAGCATATACTGTAAGATATTATTATTATTGAGAAAAATATTTAGATATTCTTATCCAGAATATAACTAAGAAAATAGTTCTTCTTGGACAGATAGGTGATACAGAGAAGTCTTGGAGTCTCAGTAAGCGTAGAGTTTGAGCCGTTGTAAAGATAATTAAGTCAAAAGTCTCATCTATGGTCATCAGTCACAATACTAAAAGGTTTTCAAGAAGGCGAAATATGAAAGATTATAATGAGATCCACTAACCATTTACCGTCAACATTTCTTATACTTACTTAGCTTAGTTGCACAGTATTAAATTTAAACATTAATGTATAAATGTACATTGTAAGTTTGTTCTGCTTATTTACACAAATAGGAACTTTCAGTGCATCAGGGAGTTTTATCTGACCTGAGTCATTAAATTAAATTATATTTAGTCAGAATAGTTTACACTTAATGTAACTAAAAGCAAGTATATAACAGTCAATACCCGTAATGACCGAACAAACCGTTTCCTAAAAGGAAGTTAGCAAAATAATGACCAGCGTACTCCCCAATTCAGTTTTAATTAAAAAATAACTAATAGAACCTTGTTGAAACTTTGGAGTGGGACATAAACAATTTAATGGGAAGCAGTAGCCAGATGAACAAAGAAAGAAACTTTATCAGTCGACTGGGTTCCACAGACTTTACAGCGATAAGGGTCTTCATCGCTATCATGAAATCTCATGTGCAGCGAATACAAAACTGGTGGAAATGAGATGTCGCAATACTTACATGACAAGCTTTCATTTTGGATTTGCCTTTCAATGTTGCTATTAGGAGTTTTATTATTATTATTATTATTATTGCTAAAGTCAATGGCTTCGTCAGAAAAGTCGACATCCGCGTCATGCTCCACCTTTAACTCCTTTACTCGTTCATATCGCAAAGCTTTCCCTTTTCTCTTTCGCTTCTTTGAACCCTCTTCACATCGATTATCTTCACCGTTTCTCGGGTTTCGCAAGTCTAAAGGTGCTTGGGAATTTTGAACGGGAACTGGAGATGTTCGCTGTTTGTTTGGCATTTCCGTTTGAACATTTGAAACGGTTGTAGATGTAACTGCAGTTTGCTGCTGGTTCAGAATTTGCGATAAAAGATTAGCCCGGTGCCCTTCTGCTATTTTTGCTATCTCAAGAGGTGAAGAAGTTAAGTGCATCAGAGGATTGGAATTTGAAAGTATGTACTGATTCAAGGCAGCAGCATAAACTTCCATGGGATTTTTTACCAATAATCCCATATTATTCGCTGAATTCTGCATCAGAAATCCTTGTAAAGCTCCTGGGCTCAACGATGAGTGTGGGGTTTGCATGGAAATTTGCCCTTGGTGAAGGAATATAGTTGATCTTCGATCTCTATCATCCTCATGTCTGTTGGTATTTTCTTGAAAGCGCAGCTGAGGTGGACTGAATAAATGATGTCCGTTTTCATATGGTAGAATTTCTTGGCTCGCTGCAGGGGATGTGTGAGGGGTCCTACATTGATTTTGATGAATATTGCTTGATTGACTTTCATGAGACCGTTTTGAAGATTTCTTTGGAGATTTCTCTTTCTCTCCAGGGGAAGAAGAGGACTCCGAACTCAACTCCTGTGCAGAGTTATCTGTACGTTTGATTTTGGGGCCCCTTCGAGTTCCATACACATCAATAATTGGCAGAGGGTTAGGAGTTCCATCAGGGTTGAGAACCATTGATGGCTTGTGATCGTATTTTCTCAAATGAAGTTTTAAACTGTGACAATACTTTGTAGCATATGAACAATCTGAGCAGCGATATTGATAAATGTTAGAATGAGACTTCAAGTGTGAGTTGAGCATGGACTTATTGACGCAGGAATAGGCACATTTATTGCATTGGAATGGCTTTGATCCAAAGTGATTTCTGAGATGGTACTCCAAATGATGCTTGTACTCAGTGACGAAGGGACATTTGGGACAGGTCAGCATTTTTTCATTGCGGATATGAGTCTTTGTGTGTTCCCAAAATTCTAGTTTTGTCACCGCAAAATATCCGCATTGCTTACACTTGAAGGTTTTTATCTAAAAACAAATATTATACTTATAAGTCCAAAAATTAAAATTAAATGGTTGGTTAACTGTTTTTGAAAGGGCAATAAAGTTTCAGCATACCTTTCCCTGAGAGTTTGTTTTAGGCGTACGAACTTCTTCATCGGTGAAGGCTTCAAACTCTGAAAGTCCATGAGACTCTTGCAAATGATCCTTCAAGAAATCTTCGTTGTCACTTCGACTGACTAACATATTGCTGAATGTTTTCCAACTGACCCTTTTGAAAATTATTTCCCGTTTAAACCTGCAATCATAAATAAAATACGCTGTTAGGAAAGCTATTTCCAAAAACATTATTGCATTGGCATCACAAAAAATAAAATTTCCCATGGTTCGACAATTCAACATTTTAACAATGTAGCCCTAATATCATACCCATGTCAAAAATTGTGATCCTATTATCCTACCACTGACCAATAATTAAGCCTCGTATAATATGAATAGAGCCAAAGGTTAGGGAAGCGTTTATCGGAAAGTATTATAAAAGGAAACCCTATTTGCCATCAATGAAATCGATTTAAATTCATTATATCATTTAAATAACAACAATGCTGACCTTACTGCCCACAAGGGCAGCCTTTTTTGTCTCATTTCATTCTTTCTTTCTGAACTCTTGGCCAGACTCCCAAAAATTCTATCCCAGGGTTGTGACCCGCATTGATCTGATGCATTTTATTTATGAGCTGTACTATGAATAGTACAGAGTAAAGTTAACTTTTTGTGTGACCCATAACCCCGTCTCTTTGTTTAAACTGAGTAGCAAGCAAATGGATCGGTCAATCTAGAGTTTTTCGTACATGCATTATGTATCAATTTTAGTCGCTTTTCTTTATTCTTCTCTAGTCTAGGAGGACAATAGACCAGCTAAAGCTTGTGCGATTAAGCCGAAATGACAAAAACTCCGTATCGATAATCACTAATAGTAAAGATAGAAAAGGGCCGTGGATGGAACTGGACACATAAAACTGCATGAGACGGGTCATAATGGTCAACTACAAAAACTCATATAATTTTTACTCTTCTCTTGATGTCCAGTCATATTTCAATTTCATCGTTTCATCTGTCCCTTCCATTTCTCACCATTCAGATTAAAATTTCTGGGGTCAAAAATAGAACAAAAACGTGACTATTTTTCTCATTCGGTCGCCTTATGCTGCTCGCTCCAATGCAATAACACAAAATAAAACATGGAAGCACCATAGGAAAGAAGAAGGGTCACCAAGCATTTGAATTGAATGACCAATGGTCACAAATATACAACTGACCCTATGCATATCCAGAGCAATGTTTTCTTTATACTACAATCCCTAGTTTTTCTAATAAACGAATCTAAACTCTCATATCAATATGAAATGTCCATAAAAATCAATCTACCCAGTTGACAGACACTCTCTACTTCAACTCTCTACACATCCTTCGTTTTAATACTTTGGCAAAGCAAGTTTAACTATTAATTTACAACGTTAAACATTCCTGTCTTTTACACTGGACAAAATGATTTTTCATGGTACTGCATAAGGCAGCTTGGAAACTGCATGAGTGAAACAAATGCAAACAAATGTAACGATGAATCTCTTAAAAGCTACACTCTTCCATAGCAGTATGGTTCATGACGGTTTGCTTTTGGGGTAAATTATAGCAATGGCGATGATTCATCCATCATTAAAAGTCTAACGAAGTCCTAGCCAAACCCACACGGCTGGCTGATCTAATTCACTAAAAGTAAAAATATCTACCTATCTTATATCAAATATCGAAACTACTCCCACGCTAGATATCCAAGGGGTGAACCAAATTAAATAAATCCAAAACCCTTTACAAGCATCGCAAATATACTGGATGCATCTTTTTACTTCCATCGTTATAATATAAAACAATCAACGAATCGTAGCGTAGGATTTATTTTTTACGTTTAACTGAACCCCAATCATGCTGTGATGCTGATGATGCTAAACCCACCAAAACTACCGATATCCATCGTAAAACCTGACAAGTCTACTAATCTGCTTTTTAGGGGCACTGATGAGGAGGAAATGAAAACACAACGGACTGGCCAGTAGCATTTTATGTTTTTTTAAGAAAGGAAAGAAAAATGTACGAACAGGCGTATTTTATTTTACTGTCTTAACACTTTACTAATGTATGAAATTAAAAAAGTGCAAATACATTAAAAAGAACTGTACAGAAAGCTTCCCTTATGAAAATTAAAAGGATGATGTATTGGATTGAAGCTAAAGGATGGTGTCAAACTAACATTTTAGGAAGCAGTTTCCTATTGTGTTTGACAGCCGAGAAAATATATAGTCCGTAGACCTTCACAGGTTTGCCTAACCCTTAAAGAAGGTTGGCTATTAAGCTGGCCATCAGTTTAGCTATCCACTTATTCATTTGTATTCATTGGTTTCGTTAAAAATGTGGCAACCAAATGGTCAGTGCCTTCAGTAAGGCAGCTGCATTTTTAAGGTCCTCAGAAAAAAAGAGGTTAACAAATTTCGGACTTTTGAGGTCTGTCTGATATGTTTATTCTTTTAGAGTCTGTACAATACTTCAAGAAAAATCCTTTCAATAGAGATCGTTTGCTACATTTTTTACTCCAAACAGCGTAGTATGTTCACATTATCTTCATTCCAAAAACATTTCTCGTTTAAGCATATCAAGATTAATACTGCCAACTTGCAGTGCCCATTCACTTGTCACTTAAGAAAATACATGGGATGTGCCACTTTACTCTTTTTTTATAGCACTTGGCCACATAATCTCCGCTAGTATTAGACTTCGGATCATTATTCATCTTCTGTTAAAGAAGTCAACTCAATCTCAAACATCCGTAATAATTATCTATACTGCCACACGAAAGAAAACAACATTGCTCTTTGTTAAAAAACTAAAAAAATGAACCAAAGTGTCAAATTCCCCTTTACACTTCTCAGAATCACTTTCAGAATCCAACAAAACCTAAAAAAATACCTCTCTCTCTCTATACCTTACCTTACTCAACAGAAAACATACACTTGCTTAAAAAACTAGAACCACCGAGCCAAACATTACATGAAAAAAGATCATGTCTGAAACCTGACCGTTTCCTGCTTGATTTCAAAATAAGCCCTTTTCTTGACTCTTTCCTTAAAAAACGTGGATACCCTAACTCCAAGTCTCTCTAGGAAAATACTAAGCCCCTTAATTCTCTTACGCAAGTGTTTTCCAGCTTGATTTCTTATACTAAAATGATGATGATGATTTAGTAGATGGACAAAGTGTGAGTAATCAAGGAACAAAAAGCCATAGATCATCTTTAAAGTAAATTATTAGCCATTAACTGTGTACTAACTAGTACCTAGGAGTGGCCAAAGTCCATATACGGATCCGGATCGACAGAGAATATAATGGTTGGGGCGTGAAATTCGGGACTGTCTGTCAACTTTGACCCGAAGCACGTGCTTTTCCAGCGACTCCGGGCTGCTTCCTTATAATTTTAGGAAGATTCACTTCCGAGATGAGCAAGGAAGGCAACGATTTGAAATCTATCTCTTTGAATCACCGACCAGTTGAAGTTCTGTTGAACTTTTAACATAATTCACTTGCGAACAGATATGCCAGTCAATAATCTCTCAGAGTTATGAAATTCTCATGTAATAAGCTTCCTTAAAATATGTCTACACTACAAATTCCGATGTCAACTTTTCTATCTCTCTAACCTAAATTTCAAAAAGGACAGAGTATTTATGGGTGGATGGCCAGATCTGAAAAGGCTTAGGGCCACCCCTGGACGCAGTCCGACTAAATTTTTAAAGAATGTAGAAAGAGATACACAGAACTACTTCGAGTCCTGCAAACCAAGTTATAGTCAAGCCCAACATGAAAGATGACCTAAATAATTGCAAGACTAGCTAGGAACTAGCTCTGCCTCTTGTGAGACTTGAGTTTTGGATTATTTTTAGCTCTTTTATTAAGCACAAAAAGTTAGCGTTGTTGTAAAAGCAACATTTTAAACCGTTTTATGGAAATCTAAGTTCTACTACATAGTCCTTTCGTTTCTTCACAAATAGTATAGTGCCCGTTATTTTTTCAGTGAAAGTTTCTCACACGTTCCCTTAGGCCTCATAAAATGTTAAAGGGTTGGAGTTTAGTAAATAAATACTTTATACCCGTTTTAGGTACTAGTGAATTACATACAACAACATAGAAGCTTGGGAATTATGCTGACAAAAAGGGTATTATATTGAGGACAGTTTTGCGTGAGTACACAAAATACTCTCAACTCCTTCAGTAACAAATGCTTTTAGTACCTAAAAATGTGCGTTCATGGACAAGTTTCTTCCCTTTTTATCCTTCGGCACAAATTACCGTTGTAAAGAAAACAGTTTTGAGTCGAAGTACAAAAATAATTTATGCCTACTGTAATAAAGTAAGGACTAATAAGACAACAAGCTTTCTCATAAAAAAAAGGCTGACGACCTCGTCTTCAAATCTAAAATCAACAGTACCTTTGTCCTTTACATTAAAAATGCGATTAAGTTTACAGTTTTTAGTCACGGGCGAATGATAGATCTATGAATTTAAAAAAAGAAGCTTTTTACACTAAAAAAAAAGGTTAAGACGCAAACTATAGGTAACTATTCTGATAACCGATCACTCACTGTCATTCAATAAACTACTACTGACTTCTACTGCTTATGTACGTTCTTCTAGTAAAAACTGTAGAGTTAAAGACGTCATGGTTTATGAAAATAAATGAATGAAATAAAGGGATCTCGAGCAACATTTAACCCCAGTCACACTTCCGGTCACATATTTTGACCCTCATCATATCTGGAGTGCACATGGGTCAATGTGCCATCCATCTATCCGTCCATTTCCTTGTTTTTTGTCTCATCCTCATCATCAGTAACAGATCACCCTACCCGCAGTTAAAAATGTGGTGGAAACGGGGTTCTAAATACAGACGGTGTGGAAGTAACCAACCCCCCTGTCCGTAGAATGTCTACTCTAGTTGACCATCTGAAAACAGACACCCGACCGACCTCGAATTGAGACTTTTCATATTATTAGGATGCAGGAGTAAGTCTGAAAAGTGCAAGTGGCCTGACCCTAGGGACGACTATGGATCTAGTTAAAATACTTAGAATGAGGCAACAAATCACTGAAATGAGATCCTCTGACCAAGCACATGGACAAAGATATTACGTTAAAACTCACAATAAGGAAGTTTACGACAGATATTTTTTTAAACGTAAAGTAGAGAAATAAGAGACTCTTTCCTCCTTCCGCATCTTTTTTTTATGTACGGCTTATAAAGTTCTAGTTTTCTTTCCAGTACCTTAGATAACTACCTCTCTACCTAATAATCATCTGCCCATAATCGTTAAAGTGTGCGGTTTACATTCTGGTCATAACAACCCACTAGAGAAGACCTTATCATTAGAACTTTACACTCAAGTGGAAAAGTGAGGGTGGCCTTCCTTGAGCCTTTCCATTAAAAAAGTTTATAAAGCTCCGACTTCTTTAAACCTTCTTTTTTTAATCTTTGCAAAATCATCCGACTCTAATTAATCACGTTTTCAGTTGAATATAAAGAGTAGCTCTGGTTTGGATATGTTTTGTCATTACAGTTCATGATTCTGCGTTTAAATAGATGGATGAGGAGACTATAGTCAGTTAGCGTATAACAGGTTATGATCATTCATCAAAAATGTTGCAAGGCTTTCAATGAGGTTTTCTTAATTCTAAATGTAATTTTAATACGGAACCGAAAGGTAAAAAAATAAATTCAATCTTTACAATATCAATCAATGGAATTCTATTTTAAACTACTACTGAAGAAATAAAGATAAACTACAATGTAAGCACACCTTAAAGATTTACCAGAATAAAAAAGACGACGGTCTGAGGTTAAAAAATAAAAAGAGCCGAACTCGGAACTGCTTAAAAATCTCAATAAATCTTTATCGAATGTCACCCGAAATAAAAAGGAGATTCAATAGAGAACCATTTTTCAATTTCAGTTCAACTCCTAAAATCCTAACCTAACCCATCGATTACTGTCACCATGCGGGGGCGAGAATACTAATAATGGACCCTTGGCTTTCTATTATTTTTTTAGATAAATAATGTAAGGTAAAGACACTTTTTAAAGATTGAAGTTGGTCGAGAAATCCCAAATATAACTACCCAGTCTACCTACTCATTCATTCCTTCAATTCTTTCGGAATGAACTGTTAAAAAACTACGGGACACATGCATCCAGTTTCCCTGATTAAGTATTGAAATTATAATTAGCACACACATAAATCCTCAGCTGAATTCTCCTTGAGTTAAACTATCAAGTACGTTTCCTGTGTTTTAATTGGGATTTTAAAGAAGGTGAAGCCAACGGATCATGAAAAACTCTAAACAATCAACCAATACTATAAGCTCTACTTTAGATTTGGCATTACCGTGCATACGACACGGTAATATACGATAGGAACAATTTCGTTCAAAACTTAAGCACAAGCCACATAAGCCATGAGTTAGCTGTTTGCAACGCAGGTGATGAACACTAGAACGAATTTTTATTTGGGTAAAAATCATACCGATTATGGTGACTAAAAGGACCAAAACCCTTACACAGGGTCTTCTAACTCAACTAGAGTTTAGTATAATTCAAACAAACTAAACTCTACAACACAGGGAAAAGAAGACGTATATTACATGATTACCTTTACTACTTACCACGTCTACTGAACATATACTCACTGTGTGTTGCATGCATGATGATGATAAATGTCGCCTACCTTTATAAAACTACCTCAGACAGCAGTAATAATGCAATTCTCCAAAAAAAAATCTCATAGGTAATCGTTCGTAGTAATACACACAAAGAATACAACAAATCAACTCACAATGCTCACAAAACATCTCAAAACTCTCTACATCTGTATTTTTCTAGATTTCATACCAAAACCTTAATCCGGCTTTTTACAACGATGAAACCAGAGACAACTTTGGTGCTAGCCGTGGTCCGTGGTTAACAATTGTAAATACCTGCAGCTCAACCGTGCATTTGTATAAAAAAAAACCATGAATAATAAATAATCCATCCAACCTCTGCTCTCCAATTTTTTACTCTACAGTGTCAGAAACATTACCTCAATATTTTTTAAGAAACAATGAACTTATTTGTTCTAAGTTTTGAAATACTTCCTATTTTCTTAGTTTAAAACCAACCCAACCTAAGACTTCTGTCGACGTCTTTCATATAACAACAAGCCATTGCATTGCATTGCATGAGCGTCTCTCTCTTTCCACAATTACACAATTACAAACCAACTAACTACCGTATTTTTAGCGAGTCGGGGCTATTAAAACATTCTGGGGTTTTTTAAGGATCAAATTTACCCAACAATTACACGGATTATAGGGGTTTACTTATAAATAGTAATTAACAGGGACCACTCCTTGAGCCAGGCACTATTCCACACAATATTGACAAAAACATTATGATAAAAACTGGTCGAGATTATCCTTAACTTTTCACGCTTCTTCTTCTTCTTCTCAACCCCACAAATCTTTACTTTGTTGCTCGCGATCTGAGAGCTGGAGGATCTCAAAAAGAGCCTAATATCCTACTCACTCTTACACTCTTCCTTGAATTGAACGCAGTTTATCCCAGTTTCCTTCACTCTTTACGCCTTTTTTAATAAATAAACCCCGTATAAATAGCCGGAATAAGGGGGAGGGTACTTAAAAAAATCTATCATGAAAGTAATCTAGGTAGGGAGCCGCCCTAAGCCGATTGCTCACACACTCTTGACACGCGAGCTGAGATGAACAAAAAAACATTGTAAAAAATGGAAGCCGCACTCTTCACGAAGTACATTATTACTACTACTACTACTACTACCACCTTCATACAAAACAGGACACAATTACCACTATTTTATGGCTAAAATAACCCTCTAATAAGTCCGACGGATCTCATAATCTAATCCCGAACAAATACCGTTTCTTTATATAAAAAAATAGAGTAAAAAACCCTAGTTTTTTTTTTGGAATAGCAAAAAAAAGAATGGGGTAGATTACCTTTTTTTAGGATGGAGTAGGAAGGAAAGACGGATGAATCGTAAGGTTTAAGGCTACTTTTGCTGTGGGTACTTGAAGAAATGAGACTGACTTTGAAATTCTGACCCGTCCTGTCCAACGCTCCAGGAAGGAATGAGACTCTTTCCTACACAATCCTACACTTTCCTTACCTACCTACCTACCTCGCCCTCTTCTCTAGCCCAGATTCCTCTCAATAATGTTACCATTTATTTATTATTAACGTTATTTTTACAAAAAGGAATACCGTAGTTATTATAATAGTAGCCCCCTTTTAATACTACTAATTAGCGTTTTTATAGTATGGTAAATTGGACGTTTAAAAACCCCCAATACGGTTACTTTTAGGTACTAACTCTGCCTGGATTTCAATTTCAATAGCTTTCTTCTGCTCTTTTCTTACATAACTGAATTCTGTAGTATTTGCATGATTTTTTCGTAAAGAGTCGGACTTCATAAATGCATAGCTTGTGTGTGGTTTTGTTGGACTTATCGTTGAGTTTAATATCGACTGATTAGCTTGAAAAAGGCTTATCTTAACTTGGTAGTCCAAAGGGCTTGGGATAATGATTCCTGGAAAGTAATTTTAAATTTTACAAAGTATGAAAAAATTACAGAAAGCTATTAATGAATTGTCTATTTTTACGAAAACAGAGAGATAGATTATTAGCTATTGCTATTGCCGGAGCCGGATGTTTTTTTTCTTAGGAACACAACATGACATGCAGGCAGGTTTGTTCTGGGTAGATAATTTGTATTTTTTTCTGTTTTCTTTACTTAATTAAGAAGAGGATAGGTGATCGGATTGTTTTGAGTCATATTATCGTTCTCAGAGGTAAGAAGTTGAGTAATTAGGGGTGTGATTGAGATAATCCAATTCCGGTGCATTCTACTCTGCGTGTCATGCTATAGAATAATCATAATATTTTTACATTTTTTTTGTCATTTACTGATTAGGCAATTAAGTGCAGGGAGTTTGGAGTTTGGAGTTTGGGGTTTTCTAATAGGCTTTTTTGCCTTAGTGTAATGATAAGAGAATGTAAAATATGCATGTGGGGTAAGTAGGAAGGAACTATACCTTTTTACTATTGTATTTTCCGAATTAATGCCCCTGGGATATTATTCTTCAAAACCCCGACTTGCCATATGCCTTAAACCAGGGTGGGGAACTGTTTGGGGGGCTTTAATATTTTAATATGTAAACCAATATTGCATTGGAATCTTTAATTGGATGTTTAGCATAAATGAAAAAGGAATCATAAAAATACACAGAAGAGAAATTATAATCTTAAATCATCAACGTCATGTTAAACAAATAATTGTACAAGAATTTCTAGCAGTAGCCAACTGAGAGTCAGACGAACGACTTCAAAGTTTAGAAATAACAAAGATATCATTTTCTATGGTCTAAATTCAAAAAGTAAAATTCCTTTCGCAAGCCAACTTTAAGAGATCTTTTAGCAGCAGTTGCAGTCGCAGATATCGAAGGAAATGGCTTTATGGAAAATAAATACTCAGGCTTGACTCATGCTGATAAAAACGAATGAATTAAAACGTCTATCCTGTCGAGCCGACTGAAAATTCTTTACATTCTGTTTTCAAATTCTTGATAAAACCTTGGGTATCTTGTTCAAACCCAAAATGCATTTAACTCAATCGAAAACAAGTTTGAGGTGGAATTAGGCAGTTTTTAGGAAGTTAGTGATGTACATCCCGAAGAGAATATTTTTGGCAATAAAGACGATATGTTTGTTATTTGTTTCTTATCAGTGTTTGTTTAGAATGGTAAAGCTTTGTATGTGGGTTGGTGCCTGGATACATTTTATTATTCAGCCGAACGTATCAAGTATCTTTTACTACCCTGCGTTTTTTCTCCAGTAGATTGTCTCCGATGATATGATACAATATTGACAATATAAATTGTAAATTCTTGAGTCTATTATTTCCACCCGCAGCAGTCTTGGATATCTCCAACTGGATCTTCCTTCGCCACTAATCTTCTAACCAAAGGACAATGTCGCATGACGAAGTCTATTGTACCTCGCTTGCTCACTGGTTACCCGCAGGTGCGATAAAATTGTATCGAATCGAAAGTAATGTTCATGGGTAGTAGCAGGGCTAAGGCAGGTATTATGAAGACTATCCTACTAATAGCTATCTTACTAGGTATTTCAAATCTTTTTAGATTGTTGGCTTGATGGATTAGAAAGATAAAACGATTGGCTGCTGGTATGTTGACATCGCGTGGGTCGAATTATCTTTATTGTGCATCTTCCTTTAAAACATGCTTACAGCTCGGCTAGGTATTTCTTTGAGTGAGATGTTAAAAAAGACAGACGAGTGGGACCAAAAAAGTTGTAACATTCATTGGGCTAGGTTTTATAAGTTACTAAAATATAATGACGTTTTTTACAAATTATATATACTTTAATCTCTGTATTTCCTGCAAACTGTAGCTAGATTTAGGGAAATAAGTTAGTTAAAGAAATATATTGTCCTGGCTTTTGTCAAAAACCGATTAGGAAATATCTAAAAAGCCAAACGGACTAAAAAGAGCAGATTTCAAAAGGGTTTGAGATCCTTTCATCTACATGAACAAGGGCAAAAATTCTCAGAATCCTGTTAACACTCTTTTAAGTAGAAAATTTTTATGCGTGGGCGGAGTGCCTAAGTTTTAATAAAAAATGTACGAGAAAGTATAATAAAAAAATGTCAGTGCCCGTTTCTAAACCTTCTTTTATTTTTCAGGTCCAAGAGTAGGCATGGTTCAGTTCATATGCTCAATGAAATATGACACTTTTCACTAGCAATTTGGAAGCGATAATTCTCCGCTTTTTTACAATTACCATTTACATTCTACTCGCTCAATAATAATGGACGTTCAGGGTTATTCCGCACACAAAAACGTAATGTTGCTTAGAAAAAAGTCAATAATATGTTCATACGTGAAATGGGTTGGATACATTTTTATGTGTTGCTTTTACTGCATAACTAAAACCATACGGCTAAGTCTAGTAATGTTAATGTTCAATGGCAATGGCCTGTATCCATCTTATGACTTTTGCCGGACTATCAGCACCACCGGTCAGAGCTTTTTATTCTTTATTTTGTGATTCCCTTTAGAACATCGAATGCCAAAGGGTCCAAAAAACACAGTTGGTCTCTGGTCTCCTTATGGTCTGCTGTCGATATGCTTGGTTGAATGGCCTGGTCAGCTTGTAAAAAAATTCAGACAATTGCATTCTTCGTCTAACTCACTGGACATGCATTTATCTCCAAGCTTTTGAATTGAATTTTCTCACTATCAACGCTCACACAATAAAGTTACACGGCTTCGTAAGAGGACCAGAAGTGACCAAAATGTCTCATAAAATCATCCGTGAAATATAAATGGCTTCCTTCCTCCATTCATTTCAACCAGCTAGAGAGAGGTAGCCATTCCACACTATGAACTGTTGATGGACAATGAATTTGCTTTTGCATAAAAAAGTTCAAAACTCTCCGATTCTTCGAACTGATTGAGTTTAAATACAAAGGAGTTTGAAGTGAATGTTCGATAACAAAGTGCTTCTTTAAAATAACTTTATACATTGCTTACTTTCATCTTTTAAAAAACTGTTTTCAATTCTCTAAAAAAACTTTTTTCAGTAAGCGAAAAATATCTTTACCTATTGCCAGTCTGAGTAGCTAAGACATTTTTCATTTTTTACCCTATTTAAAACTGTAAGGTGGGTAGTCCTCCACTTTATACATACAGTTAGTACCGGACTGTTCATACATTTACCAAAAGAAATGGAGGAACACAACTTTAGAAATGTGCAAGATACGAAGGTAGGATGGATTAAATAAATCTTTCATTGGAACTTAACGCATAAAAACTACAGCAGTTCTGAAGCCCATTCTTCGCCCTTAAAATGACAAGTTATTGTTACAGTTCCACTAGAGCTGGGTTAAACCTGCTCGTATCCTCGAAACTACAGATTCATTCAGCTTATGCATGCATTGCTCAATGTCGTACAGGCTTTTTCTGTATAAAACCTCTAAACAATCCCTAGATCGAACGGAAGGGCTACCTCTGTTTAGTTTTAGTCCAGCAAGTAGTGTACTTTTTCTCTCTCATTCTCATCCCAAAAAATCTCATGGTCAGTACTGAAAACAAAAATCCATGGTCAATGGTCATTTTTATCCCTCATCTCCAATCTCCATCTCGTCTCTACTATACTACACAGTTTAACTCTATTTATTAGTGTATATATCCTCTCTCTCTGCATGTGGGTGACTCATGATGGATACTATTTCTCACCCCTTTTTCTTCAATATTAAGCAGTACTATTATCGAAAAGCAGCGTTTTTATTTATATTTTTTCTCCTCACGTGTCCTTGTCATGTCCAGTTGTAAAAATATATCCCCTGCCTCCCAACTTACGCACTTATTCCAATCGAAAGTAAATCTTGAGGGTAAAGGGTTTCAACATGATTTTGGGATTTCTTTACACAATCATTTGGTACTCACTCATTGTTAAGAAATAAATCCCCAAAAAGGCATACACTCATTAGTACTTGACTATTATTGACTAGCCTGACTGCAGTTGTGGAGACTGGAGACAAGAGGCAGAAGGCAATGAAAAAATAAGACTCAAGGATCTTTGGAAGTTTCACTTGCACAAGGATATGTAATACTTTTAGGTGGTCGTATTATTTTACATGTTACATGGTGGATGAATGGGTAGCTTTAACGATTCGAACAAGGCTAGGGTAGCTTAGCATAGTCCTATTTTTACAAAGACGGTGTAAAACACTATAAATACACCAGCCTAATGCTGCAGTTTGGGGTAGGACATGAAAGTCCTTGGCTTGTTTGTTTTTTACCCCTTCTTCAGTGGTTTCTAAGTCGAGGGAATTCACCCGGTTGAACCTCTCCGATTTAATCCAGTAGTAGGGAACTAACCAACCATAATACCCGTATGACGTCATCCGTCATTTTGTCTCCGAATCCGAATGAAATGTCCCCAGAGCAATTTACAGAAGCTCATTTCATGTTTAGTAATAGTTATCCAACTTGGGTGTGTGTTTTACGTGCCCTTTTTCTTCCTCAGTACTTGTCTCTCTATAGCTGTCTTTAATAAATTTCTGGAATGAAAAAGTAAAAGAATATGGGGTTTTATACGTTAGGAAATGCTACTAAATCCATTATAATGGATGGAAAAAGAAATAAGAAATGGTTTCCAGTTTGGGAGGGGATTCCCCCTCCTATCATCTCCTTTTTCCCATAAATAAAAAAATCGGAAGAAGCCCACGCAGACATGTAGCCATGCAATGCACTACCCGGGTTTCAGTTAGAGGATGGAAAAATAAGTAAAATAGACCTTAGAATTCAGCTAGAAAATAAAACCACTACCGGGTGGGAGGAATTGAAACTCTAGAAAGTAAAACAAGGAGGATAAGGCTAGAGAAACGGTGGGGTGCGTGGTTGGTTATGGCCTGGAGGGTCATCTCGTATTAAAACGGAACTGAGGAGATCTAAAACACCGGAAAAATAATGTGAAATCGATACTTGGGGGATGAATGAGGTATATTTTAGACCTATTACACATTATCTCCCATTATTTTGTCCATTGTCAACAAAGTTATTACATAAAATATGCATTCTCCATTTATAAAATAATTGCTAACTCATCATGATCATCTTCCGTTGATTTCATTATGTCGGTCTATCTAGCACTCGAACAACTACTCATCATCCTATAATACAACTTTTGTACAATAAAAGAATATAAGAGTCCCACAGTCCAAGGGACGAAGGCAAAGTCTCAGTAGTAGTGGTCTCTTAAGTAGCTTCAATAGGCTACGGACGCATGTTTAAGTGCCCACATTTACCATGTGTCATTATTATTCAATCAATTTCAACTTCTGTTTCTTCTTACACATTAGCTAAAAGTTGTGGACATGGCAAGAAAGGACAATTATATTTACATCATAAGAGTTGGACTACTGTGCTCTTTGAATAAAATGATATACAATGCTGTATCATAAACAGATTAAATTACAATCATTATTATTGGATGAATTTAATAGAAGATGGCTATTACGACAAAACAAAACGACCCACTAAATTTATTTGGATCAGAATATTCAATAGAAAAATGCAATACTAAGCGAGAGAGTATCATATAGTTTCATAGTATACGGTAATTTACTTTTATCCACTGCACTAGACTGCCTTTATGTAGAAAGAGGAGGTTCATCTGTTGGACAGTTTTATGCATCGTTTATTTTGGGAAAGAGCCTAGTTTTACTTTAATAGTCTTTTGTTCTCCATATGCAAAGATTTTATGCTATTTCGTTTTGTTCGTAACTCTCAAAATACTAAAGAGACGTAACAGTTTTAATGATGAGTGGCCAATAACCGAGGAAAGTTATGAAGCATATCATATAAAACAATTTGGGCGGATGGATGTACTGAAGTATCAAAAATTATGACGGGATCAGTTTCCTTCTTTACTTTGATTTGAATGCGATTTAAATAGCTTGATTTTGTCTTGGTTCTTCTATTCTTGTTTCGTTAGGATCGGAATAACAATCTAGACCGTATAGAATTTGTTAAATATTCTTGACATAGTTTCATTGATTTTGTATTTTATTTTGCACATTATTCAAAGTATACTAAGCTGTTTTTACATGGGAATTTTTATAACCGTCAGTGGACTACACTACATTTGCTGAAGAGAGTCATAATTGCTTTTCATTTCCTCACATTTGTTCTCAAATAAATATAAAAGTTGGGTTATGACATTCCCACAAATAGAATAAGTATGCAAGTAAAAGGAAGCTAATCAATGGCCTTGATTAGGAATTCAAAAAATACCAGCCTTCAGTTGCAGTGCTTTTGGAATTTGAAAAAGTATAAGCTCCTCGTATTCAAATCTTATTTAGGGAAAGTGAGGGAGTAGGCTATTTAGATAGAAGAGGGTTTAGAGACCACGTAGCACGAACTGAAGAAGGTACGGTTGGTTGGTTTGGCCCAATAAACTTCATAATATTCATAAGAATGTCAAGTAGCTTCTGCTGTGGCCTGAGTGAGGGTGGATGATGATGAAAAAAACTGATCTTTGTTCGTTGAGTATGTTTCTTTCGGGAGTATTGTGTGTGGGTTTTGCTTATTGTTAGCGTTGCATTGACAAAAACTTGGTAAAGAAGGACATGACATAATCCAAAATCCAATGGTTTGTAGGTAGTTAGTTAGTATAGTGGACACGAAAATATCTGTCCTTTTCCACTGACAGTATCAACTTTCGTCTGATATGTACTGTTCCTGTCAGATTCACTCTATAGGGCATCGTAGTTGATGTGATTGTTAGTCCGAAAACAAGACTGAAGAGATTACACAAGAACGCTGGGTAGCTTAGGAAATCTAAAATGAGTATTATAATGGGGACTGAGCAGATATTATGCCCATTTCTTTAACTTGATGTTTTAATGCACACTGCATTCAACTTTTTGGACAGCAGAAGCTAAATAGGATCCATTGTTCGTATATGTCACTCAGCTTATCAGGCATTTGTATAAAAAACTAGAAACTTCATGAAAACTGCAGACCATGGTAAAGAATCCGTGTATAGCCGGCATACACGTGTAAAAGTAAAGTGAAACTGATGCTTTTGGTTTTTGGAAAATATGGTATTATTTTGTGAAAATGATATTTCCGTTTCTATTTACAAGGTATAAAAGAAATTAAACGCGATCTTGGTTTATGTGCGTAGTTAGTTTTGCACAGTTGATAATAGCTTCCTATTTTAATAATAAGATCCCGTTTAATGCAATTAAATGCAAAATCTCTATTATTTTATCATTCAAATTCTAACAATGCAATGCATCATTCAACCTTGTAGCAATGCACGTACTCCACCATAAACAGTATACCTCGTACAGAATATAATTCCAGCAAGAGCAAAATAAATCCGTGGGCTAAAATCTAAAATCGGCCAGGTTGGCATAATTTATTATTCAAGTAAAACTATCCATCTGTCTATGCTACATTCCATTGTTCAGTCTTGATCATTTTTCTGCAACAGATAGATTTTGAGTATCAATTATTGATTTGAGTTTCAATAAAAGAATTTATTTCAAGTCGTCATAAAATGGTAATCAAAATACCATACATAATAAGTAGGGTCTATTACAGATGGCCTATTACAGTGACATGCAACATCGCGTAATAGCTCATCGGCCAATAATCCGTTTAACACAGCGTGTGTGTAGTCAGTTATGCTCGTTTCAATTACACAAGATTAAAAAAATACTCCAGCTTCAATCAACCATATTAATATTGGAAGGGAGTAATATGTAATATTCTCAATATTTCCAAATAAAGTTAGTAAAAAACGAACATGTCGTATATGTTTTTTACGTCATAGACTAAAAAAGGAAGGCCTTTCGATTGGATGAATAAAAAGGTAAAATTACATACCCCGTAAAAATCCCTTTTGTTGTAAAATCTTTAGAATAAAAAACTCCACATGCTGGAGTACTATTGACAGAATGATGTAAGCCTATGAATAGAACTCTCAAGCGAGTAAAAAACGGGAGGGTGTAGCTAAGTGGATAAAAATCTCCAAAGATGCTAACAGGATTGGCTGCTTGCTAACTTGAGTTGGTTAAAAACTCAATAAAAAACTGGAGTTGGGATGGCTTTAAAAAAGAATCCAATAAAAAACTCATGAGGGTTGCGGTTGCTGTTGCGTCTCTGAAAAGGATAATGATGATTGCTAGCAGGAGCAGGCTGTTGGAAACTCCTAGTTGTTTTTTATTCCCATTTTTTGTCATCCCCCCATCAGTTTCACTACAATTCTTCACCCTCTCTCTACTGAGTATTAGAAAAGGAAAAAATCCATAGGAATATCATGAGGATGATGATAAGGGTTGGGTTGGTTGGAGGGTTCCAAAAAGAACTTGGAGGGTTTGGCATTAATATAAACCTGCATGCAGCACATGTAGGGATGTTGAAGATAATCCATGTGGGATTTGAAAGCAAGGCTTTCATTTTATGCATTACATTTCAGTTCCTTCCTTCCTACTTCCTACTTTTTCTCTAGTCCATAATAATATTATATTTCTTGCGATGAGTTTAAAAGGATGGATGTATGGACAGACAACAGACGGGCAAATGGGGTTGATACATAATTGTCGAAAAAAGGGGTAGAAAATAGAAAACACTACAAATCCTAAGGACGATAGCTAAACTAAGTAGCTCCCTTACTTACTTTCGGGGTCTTTTTCTATAAGTAACGGTGGTTCAGTAATAAAATGAAAATAGGCTGTCAGGTACAGTTTTTCTTTTTGGACATTTTTAAACAGAGAGACGTACGTGGCGTCGTTAGTTAAATGGGTTATAACAAACCATAATAATATTAAGTAAAACTAGCACAATGGACTTTTGGTGGCATTTGTTGGATTCTCTTTAGCTGTCTTGAGAAAGACTACACAAATATGTTGTGTTGTTGGCATATATTTCATATTTATTTATGACTATGTAAACTGGATTTTTATTTATGGATTTTTACCGTTTCCTTCTTTTGAACTTTACTAGAGTTAAATTTATCTTTTACTCTTGGGATTGTCGTAAGTTCAGTGGCGTTGAACCCGATGGTTATCCGTTATCATAAAGACGATGAATTCGACTTACTTACATGCATCCCCTATTTATTATGTGACATTCTTTCGGAGGTGTTAGAATAAAATTAGACGCTTTAAGTTCAAGTTGATTTTTAACTTTAGAAGTGGTGAATAAATGACGTGTAATTGAATTTTGTCTTATGTCTGATACTTTTTCTTTTTTATTCATGCTTCAGCCCTAGACTATAAGTTTAAAACAGTGTTTAATGTAGAACATTAAGCTATCCTATTAGTTCAATTGCGTTAATCAACTTCATACCCTCCACAGTTTAGTTCCTCTATCTTTATCCCTTTGATCAGAAAATTCTAACAAATAAAATTAATCTTATCATCAGCATACAAAAACTATTTGACACCAGTAGTACTGATTAAAACTTTTAACCCATTACAATATCCCTAAGCAAATATTGAAGTATAAAACTGCAATGTCTTCTAAAAAAAAGCCTGGAAAGCTGCAATCAAAACTACAAATAAACTATACTATGACGAAAAAAGTTAAAAAGAAACACTCAACGACTAAACTTTTATAGCAGTTAAACGTCCGTTCTCTGAGTCAAATCTTGGGAAAAAAATTCGATAAAAACTCGCAACCGTTTTAGTACTTATGTTAGGTATGTAGCTAGCTATAGATTGCATTAGGATTTTTGTAGCTCGTGTCCGCACGGCTGGGCGGATGAAAAAATTTACAATAAACGTAAAAATAGGGGAAAAGCTCAGAAAAAGAGACAAAAAAGAATATATTGGTTTCATCTCTTAAACGAAACTCCTATTTAATCATAGGACCAAACCGACCAACTTCTGAGACTGAAAAGGATTTTTTGTCCGATCTAATCTCTACTGCTACTTGGTTTCATTTGCCACAAGCCAATGACACTTCTACTTCTACTACTTACTTTTACTACGAGTATCACGATCACCACCTTTTTAATGCGTATAAAAAGTAGACATAAACTAAAACGGACGAACAAACGAACCCTCTTTTATTTCCATGCAGGCATACACACATACGATTGCATTCATACATCAATTTTAGTTGACTAAAGAACGCGTACAATAATAATAATAATATGTATTATTATGCGCTTTTTTCATGAAAAAAGCTTTCAATTTTTACCATAACGTAAAGAATGTACACAATGAAGGCTGCTGGGGACGGAAAAAACAAGCATGAGCTAGGAAAAAACACTCGAACTTGGTTGAAGCGTGTCTGCATATTTTTCATAGTGAGTGAAAGGGACTTAAGGGATGAATTTACTTTTTATCCCTTCAATCACATTAATTATAGTGTTATTATACTCAGGGTTTAGGTATTAGAGTACACAGCTCGGCATGCTGCTGAAATAGACATTTTTATCCATTTTTTGTGGGGAGGTCCTTTTTATAGCAGTTTTTTGTAGACTTTAAATTATCCTAAGGTTCTATACTTCTTTGCATTGCTTTATCAAAGTAACGGAAATCAGGCCTGATCGTGTCGTTTAATTTACAGTTTTGGATGACGAGGTATTTTACTGTTGGTTGGGAAAAAAGTAATACTTCCTTAATATCGTACCGCGTCTCGTAACCCTAAATGCCATGAATACCTTTTGTGCTTTAAACCGTTAACAAAGAAACAAGTTATATTTACACCGGATTTTTATGATAGAAAGTCTGATAGACAGCACCTTTTCAAGCAGAACAGTTATAATGTTTAACCCTTTTACCTTTTCTTAAGGTCTACAATTTAAAGTCTACTATAATGGCCACATTAATATTTAGTAAAAAAAATATGAAAACGGTAAACGAGCAACTGACCCTGTGCATTTATTTTTTATTTATGCAACAGAGTATATTTTTTACGAACTAATTGTAAATTTAGAAACAGATTAGAGCCAACTCAAAGATTAGTGTCCATTATGGTAACTGTCCTTTTATACAACTAAACTGAAAGTTTCTCTGCTATCTGGTTTATGGATTTACCTAAAAATTGTGCTCTTTCCTTGCCTACATTTGGAAAGAAAAACACATTGATGAGACAAACCTGAGTATGATAACAACCAATAGTAGAATGCTGCATTTACTGATATTTCGATCCTAAGTAAATTCATTATTCTCATTTATGCTTTTTCCATCCCAGTAAAAGTTCAGTGACATTGACTTGTACTTTGATAAAAAGATGCATGTCCTGGCTAAACGGCTTTTTACCGTTTTTAAAGCATAACACATGCCACATTCAAAGGACAACTTGACGGGAGCAAAACACAAATAAAATATAATCTTCCTGAACAAATAATGTATACATCATCATCAGAGATTTTTCTGTCATTTTTATATTTGTACACATAAAACCTAAGAACCGTCTGCCTGAGGCTTCCACCCACACAACACAAATCCCTATTATCATCATCATCTCAATTCCAAACTCCAAATCTAACAACCCAATCTAAATGCAATAGAATAATTCTGACTGCTTCTTTCCCTTACATAAAAAGCTATTTACAGCTCGAGGTCTAGAGTAGAGGAATGAGACTGTCATTCGTTCTTAAATAATCTCAGCTCTCATGGATTTTTTACGGTTGTCTGATTTCCAATAAGATGTTGGCAACCGTAAATAAACTTCTTGGTGGGTTTGTTAAAAAACAAGCTGCCTATAACAGTCATTTGTCACATACTGCATTACAAGTAGTAAGCTTTCCTGCCAATAAAAAGCAGATTATGATTTCATGGAGTCAGAAAAGTAAGAAAAAATAACTTGTCAATCAAGTTGACTGTATTGTTATTGTCTATCCGTAAACTCAATACTCAATCCATATCACTGCTATTTCGCATATCACAATGCCTTTCATGGTAATAAAATAAGCATCAACTATTGGAAACGAGGATACTTTTTAACTAAATTGAATCAGTAAATCCTTACAAAAACCAATTTAGAGCGGAATTCTCTCCAGTTTTCAAGGCTAACAACTTTATGATTGAAAAAGCACTCATATAAGCATTACCAAATTAATCATGCTGACATTAAAATATCAATCGGACACTCCTCACTCTGCATCTCCATTAGAATTCTTCTAAAGTCACGAAAAGGCATGACTATACCGAACCTCGTTAATTGGTTAATTAGTCGAGTAATATTTTTATTTTTCTCCTTACTTTTATATCACCTTACGCGCTAATCAAGCAGTAAGGCTGTTTATGTCAATGGGAATTTACCAATTCGTGTAAACCTACAAAAGATATTCGTAGGAGGCAACTAATGTACCTGTTTTTCTCATTGAAATACTCAGAAAACAACTTAAGCCTATCTTAAGATAAACCACTTACTGTACGGTATTCTTTCTCAATATCTCAACCCAACTCGTCTGTGACAAACTAATATCTCTGACCAATAATGTTAAAAGTAATGAATGCAAAGGCAGTTAAAGTTAAAACCATTAGCATCATTTAGACTTAATAATTATTCCCTCAAAACCCAATTATCGGACTGACCTCCTTTTAACTAGATTCCTAACTGATCCAACTATTTAACCAACTCCATTTAAAAGTTAGACTTAAGGTTACAACGGATAAAGCGAATGAGCAATTTTTCTTACGAAACCAAAACAATCCTCTGATGATTCCAATCAAGCTAATGGGCTTACTTGTTTAAAATTAATCTTAATTACACAACAACTACGGCAATAAACTATAGTAAACCCTTTAACCTAAACGTGTCTTGGGGATGTAGACTCTTTCCCATTTTAAAGATAGTATTTTTCCACAAACTGTCTTGTTAAGCCGTAAATCTTATTTACAGCAGATTGTATGAAAATTAAACATCTTAAATGATAATAATAGTGCACGAGGTCACCTCTCGTGGTACCAAGTAAAGCATGTATCATAGCATTTCCAAAATACTTACTGTTTCTAAAGTGAAATAGCTTTGAAAAATGAAAAAACAAAGCAAATTAAGCCTAATCTTCATGTTACATTTGTTAAGCATCTTTAAGACCAATAGTTGTTCTTATTAGTTACATGGTCTATTAAGTGACACTTAAAATGACTTGATTGTTTTACCCATTCAGTTTCACTCTCCTTCTTTGTGCTTCCTTCTTACTCTTCTAACTCCAAGGTGAAATTTAACCCATTTTATTTATTTACTATGCAAATGATCCCTATAAACCTGACGCTTCTTCACTACCATAAAATCTTAATTTCCCGTACAACCAACAGCTTTTGGCATCGTAAGGGACTCCCTAATAAACTAAACTGTCAACTGAACAATAATCTGTCTCACTTCTTCTTTATTTTACTTGTAAAAGAGTATAATTTAAAAGAGCTTAAAGTAAGATTTGCATCAAGTTAATTTAATTGCTCTGGAGTTGCATGCATGAATGCATGATATGAAACTCTTTGTTTTACCCCACTAATATATTTTTAACCACTACTACTGTTCTTAAAGAATAAAGACGTGAAGGGGAAATGGACTATTTGGTTTTAAAACTTATTAGCTTAAGTCAAAAGAAAACAAAAGGGAGGCTTTGTATTTTTCCCAAAAAAGCATACAAGGGAAGATTCATAATCCTCTAAAGAATTAGGTAGTTATTAGTTGCTTTTTAGTATATTACATAAGAGTTAGAAAGAACTCAACCTAACTCAGAAATTGCTATATGTAAACGGTCTCAAAAGCCTCAAGTGGATGGATGAGACTGAAAGCTGGGCGAGCAAGAAAAAGTAACCCAATACGCTATCCTTATTGAGAGTTGGTTAAATGTCAAATGAACCGTTGTTGTCGTGTGTGTAAGATGTAACTTATTTTTAACTCGTGTCCGACTCTTTCAGCTGCCCTTTTTGTCAATCAAAACTAAAGAAATGTTTCATCGCTTCCAAGTCAGAGTTGGTAGTATTTCCACGGAGGTTAATTGCTCAACCGATTCATGAGGGAATTCAATGGTCTGGTTCATGAGGTTTAGAATTGTTTGCTTTGCAGCCCTCAAGTGCGGAAGACATTTCTTGATGACTTTAAAAAGTAAGGGTTAGGTGTTTTAACAGTTAGGATGCTTTAATTCATGGTTATTGGGATGGGGATATTACAGGGCTTAGAAATTTCATGGACTTATAAAATTAAAAACTCCGTAAACGGTTTACAATGGCATTAATAAAGGACGGAACCAAAGGTTCAGGAACAAAAAAAGTATAATTTGTAATTGAATTTTGTTATTGTACACGGATTATAGTACAGATTTGGATTATAGTCTATCTATTAGCACGTGTTTCAGTTCATGAGAATGTCTTGTATGGAAAAATAAATGCCTGTTATTTAAGGTTTAATTTCAAAGTTTCGCCATTGAAAAAATTATTGACAAATGTGGCTTTAACTTTACTAAACGGTTCTTTCATGGGAAAAAATCACTTCTATTATGAAACTAAATCTCTCTCTTTTACGTGGTCATTTTATGTGGTCAATCTTTTCATTTTAAATTGTCATATTATTGCAAAGCATAAGCTGTCTTAATCTCTGGTTTACAATGTCATCTCATAATGCTATACATAAGCACTTCGTTAAACTGTTCATTACAGGATCCCAAGGGAGGTTTCCAAGCTTAGTTTAAGTTTAAGGTGCTCCATCGTTATCATACGATTCGTATGATTCCGTTTGGTATATATTTGTCCCAATCTGGTTATTTATTCAGATTTTAGTAAATGGAGTTACAATAACTGGATTAATAAAATTCTACAGTATTTGTTCGTTAGTTAGTCCAACATATAAAAATACGTAGGCAGGGAATCCAAACAAATTCTCATTTTTGAGATGAGGAGATTGAAATATTGCCGGATTGAAAATATCCCTTCCTGAAATTTAGAAAATAAGGGTCACTTCTTTCTTTATACTTATGACGACAAATTTTCTACTTCGTATCCCAAGTAGGCTGCATACACTGTAGTACATTTTGTTCAACTGTTGGTGAAGTAAGGTTTTTTTTGAAGAACTCAAGGCTTCGTTCAATGCCTTATAGAATTTATGACAAGAAAAGGAAATCCTTCAATGAAGGATTAAGAATGATGAAATGAGAGGAAAGATTAGAATCGAAGTAAAAATTTTTACCTATCCGTTTAAAAAAGGGTTGAAAAAAAACCCAACACAAACCATCATGTCTTGAAGCATATTCTAACAAGTGAACGACACGGGGATTGGTTTATAGCATCAGGAAGCTTGAGCTATTTTACTTTACAAGAATAATAGCTAAGAAACCTTGAAGAAACAGAAAATAAACTATATTCAAGTAGGCAGCATAAACGATGCATAAATCTTAAAAATGCATCCCTTTACTGCTATAGTATTCAAAACGAAGTCCTATTCGTGGCGTGGTGTTGGAGTGGAAAGGGTTGATTAGGAAGTTAGGTATGTATCATACTTATAGGTATCATGTACTTAATACGAAAGAAGTATGGAAAGAGACGTAATAAATCGGGAAGTTCAACTTTCCTTACTTTTTATTGATTGATTACACGAGGGTCTACATAACCATACTAACTGCGGTAGTACAAAGATTATAGCACGAACAATTATTGTCTTATTATTAGGTAAAGTGGTTTCGAAGATTTATTTGTGACTAGGGAATGGACTAGATTTACAGTTATACCAGCAAAGGGGAGAGCATTAAGGGAAATAAAAGAATTATTAATTGTATGCGTTTCAAAATTTAGAAAACAATCGGTTATCTGATCTAAGGCATTTAACTTGCATGGAACAAGAACAACCCGCATAATTTCCGTTTTTTTTTCAATTATTCCAGAAACAGGAAGGGAATTACTGATGTGACTAGTAATGACGAGAGATATTTGGGAATAAATTAAGATCTTATGTCGATCGGACTTTCAATCAAGCATCACTCACATTTAACAGGATAATCACATTTAAATATATTCTGACAGTATGTCAAGCAAAACGTCCCCGTTACTGCTGCGTCGTTTAAATGCTTTCATGTTCTTTATCCCACTGCCTTAAAAATACGGCGACATCTTCATGACCAAACCTATCAGCATCGTCTAAGGGAAGGTGACCCCATCTGAATAAAGAACATTTTGATTTTTTAATAACATAAGTTTAGTGACGCGACGACACCAGAAATTAAACAAAATTATGAATACCTGTCCAGTGGTTTATGGTTTACATGACAGTGACGCAAAAGGTATTCGACGCATTCCAGATGTCCTTCGGCAGCGGCTAGATGCAACGCAGTCCTACCGTCGTAATCTCCAGCAGACATATCCATTCCAGATAAATGATGCCTTCGCATTGAAGTAACGTCACCAGAAGCAGCCGAGAAAAGCAGGTTCACTATATTTAACCCTTTTGTTTCATACCGGTGTCGTCTAGGGTCTAACTTGTGTGAAGCATGCCGCAAATTGTCATATTTATGGAAGTTAAATACTTCAACTAATTGCTAAAATAAAATAAAAGCACACCGTTACTTCTCACGTCACAGTCCAAACCATTTAGAAAATTAATCCTTAACAAATAAATAAAAATTAGAATTGATGACTTCAGTACCTGACAAAATTGGACACCTCGAAAGGTATTGCCCAATACGTCTAACGGTGGACTCCATATGCACATTCCAAGAACGTTTGGGACTACAAGTATGATACTTCCGCTAACGCCTGATTTCGCTGGTAGTCCTACTTTGAAAGCAAACTGTCCGGAGTAATCGTACATGCCACACGAATGCATCAAAGACAGCACATCTCGCACTGAATCTGATTTAAGAACTTTCTCTCCGCTCACAGGGCATATACCTAACAAAGTTAGTTTTTAAATGTATAAAAACATATAATACTCGAAAAATTATTGCTAACAGTAAAATTACAAACCCCCGTTTGCCAGTGTTGCTGCCATTACACTTGCGGTTTCACAGTTAGTTTCCATACTACAACACTGACAACACAACATAGGTACGATGCATTTAAATTCCCAATAACACAATAATACTCTCTATTATGTAAATTGTACCTGAAAGTAATAATCCAAACATTCTTTAAGATTAGTTCCTTCAGGGAAACATTTATGTTCACGCATGTAAAATCCCAAAGCGTAATTTCTGTCAGCACACTCTCTTTCCGAAAGAAATACGGCATTATTGAAACCAACATAATCTCCACCCCCCATTCTCTACAAAAACATATTTAAAAATTGTCAGTTTTGCTCCCCTCTAGCATTTGTATGAGACCAAATTAACATTAAGGATAAGTTATACCTTAAAATACTGCAACGTATAATCAAACTTTTCCGCAAGAGTCATTTCTGGCCGGACCATAGTTTTCAAAAGTGAACATACGATGATTGCTCCAGCATTTACCATTGGGTTGTGAGGTTTTTCTGTTTACAGGAAAATTACAACATTTAGCATGCTACACTCACAGCCATTAGCATCATTTTGATAATATCACTTGTACTCACTGTTGTAGTCAAGTACCAGTTCGTTAAACATCCTGCCCGATGGTTCTTGTCCCACATACTGATGCACGGTCTCAGATCCGAGTTCATTTAATGCAATCGCATACCTATTTGAAATGGTTTAAAATGGTATGATCCTAACAAATTAGCACCTCGGCTTACATTTTCAAATGTACATAATTGAGCAAAATAATTACGTCAAAGGTTTCGAGCACGACTGGAGTGTAAATGGTACTGTAGTCTCGCCTATAGAATACCGCTGACCATCAATGCTACATATTGTCACTCCCCAATAATTGGGCTATAAAACCATGGAACATGATTTATGGGAAAGTGCATTTCCTGTTCTTAATTCCACTATTATATATTGCGACTTACGTCAACTCGAGCGAGCTGGGGTATGTATGCAGCAACTTTTCTGGTAATTTCAATATTCTTAATTAAATTAATTATAACGCAGCATTAATGTTTTATATAATAAAAGATTGAAGTCAATGGGTTCAAAGCAATGTCGCTCTTACCCTCCACTAACTGTTTTGCAGTTCATGAAAATATCTTCGATATGCTTGCAGAATTGCTGGAACTCAGGTATAATAAACTGCTGTCGAAAAGCTTTGGATATCAAGACAATATTATCAGTGATGACGTTTTTAAATGTTCCTCTATCAAGCCTAAGAGTCTCAATAGAACCAACGTTTCGTTTTGGAAACTCGATTTCTTGCTGCGTGTGAACCTTCTTAAGGTTTTCAAATAGCTCCACTAGCCTTGGATCTGATCTTCTCAATCCGGTTTTTTCCAGAGCCTTAAACAACAAGAATACATTTTATCTTTGGCTTTTTCACAAAAACTACTACCGTATTTCCCGATTTAATTTCCCTTCCCGATTTCCCGATATTATTTCGAAGGAAAAATTATAAAGTGTATTAACATGGAAAAGATAGGGAAAATTTAATTTTTTAACATGGAAAGGTACTGGGGAATTATACCGGGGGGGGGGGGGGAACTATTTCGGGATGGGGAATTAAATCGGGAAATACGGTATGCATAACTTAATTGAAAGTGTTAGTTCCTTCAGTCTTTCTGCTCATCTCCTCCATTCCTTTCTTTAATTCTTCTGTGTAAAAAATCATAAAATGATTTTATAAATAAAGCCAATTAATGATGATGATTTAAGGATGGTTGGTTATATTTATACTTTATGAGTGATTTGTAGTAAGAGTCCTTGGCTAGAATTCTGGATTCGAAATCCATGTCATAAGCCAGCTCATCCGATAACCTTCCACCTAGGGAAGTTGGGAGAATCTCTTTGGGAACTTGTGTGTGCAAGGATGTCAATTCAGTCCCGTGGAAAAATATCTGCAGAGATATTATACAAACGCGATACGCCCGGGTATTATTCGCGTTTCGGATTCGGAACGTTCGTAAAGTGGAATTTAAGTTCCATGTTCTTACCCTTTCTTGAAGCGTTTTTGGCAAGAGAGGCCTTACAACATAGAATATTCCGGTGATTAGACGACTTTCGTTTATAAAGTGCAAGCCTTGGACTCGGAGGGGCATATTTTGCTACAAGAAATTAAAACAGAACCCTCGTTAAAATTTGGGTAGATTATGGATACTCTTGGACAGTGATTTATTCTTTAATTGCAGAGATTTATTTACGTGATTTTTAGGATTATTAGAGTCACCATTATGTGATTTACTGAGATTTGTAGGCTTTTCTGCAGTACTTTTCAATTATGTTTTAAATAACATTACTAGCAAACCCAATAAATCCCGGTGTGATTGGATTTTGTAAAGAACACTGTGACTGAGGACAATATTAGATTGATAATATAAACTGACATAGATAAGGGATAGAGCCTTGAGGAGTATTCCAGGTCGGATATGGCTCAGTTGCTGAAATCCGCAGTTAGAGAAATCACATATGAAGACCATCCCGTTATCCTCGGCCGTTTTGAAGTTCCACATATCCTCCAAAGCCAATATAAACATTCTCAACGCGTCCGTCAGATCCGATTCTACCGGGTCCCAACGTTCTTAAAACACATAAAAACGGTTAAGATATCCTGCACAATTCAGGGTGTGATTACCGCAACGGTATTTATTCATGTGATTTGTGGGATTTATCGGGATTATCACAGGCTCAAATTGAGTTTGCTTTTGAGTTGAGTATGTGATTTACTGGGATTTTATTCCATTAAGGTACACCCCGACATCGCATTGAATCACAGTAAATACCATAAATCACAGTGTGATGGGGTTTTAAAAATTACTAAAAGTCTAAATTTAACCCTAAATCTGAATACTGAATTATCCTTTTAAAAATGCAATAATCCAGTTTTAATACCAAGTAAATCCACAAGTACAAGTCGACCAAGATGATCCGGTTTGGCCAAAAGTTGTAGAACTCTTTGTTTCAGAAATCTGTTATTTTTTGGTCTCAAATTCAGAAAGAACTTCCTCTCAGTTTCACTCCTCGTTAGAAAATAACCTTCTAACTTTAATTCCAAAAAAATGTTAAACCTTTCTTGTTCTGGGGGGAGATAAAGGGGGATATATTCTTAATTAATTTACCGCTGAAAAGGCATCCCCCACTTTATACTTTTTCCCACGGATAAAATGCAGTAGGAATCTGTCCGTAAGGAAATCCTGGAAGTCCAGCAGAACCTCCGATCCTAATAAGTTTAATGTTTCAGTTTCATTGCAAAGTTTTGCATGGGATTTATATTATTATTATTACCTTGGACAAGAAGTCGGAGTTCTTCCAAATAGTCCACATCTCTCAAGCTCAATTCACTCATTTCCTCGGCCAATAAACTCATCCTGAAACGGTGGTTTCAAAAAGTACTAATAACCTTGTAATTAATTGGGTTATATTCTGCGTATTTCTAGAAGAACGATGCTCAAATCCAATACAACTGTTCAGCGTTCTCACAAAGGATAAGACAGGAGAGGTTTAGTCCAGACCATTCATGCTTCATTTTGTCAAACGCTAAATTTTAACGTTCAAAGTTCAAGTGAATAGGGAACGAAGTGAATGGGAGATTTGTACTTAACTGGCACTTTTCCTATCACAAATTCCAACAATACTCAACATTATTGCTTCGATCTAATGCATGATTTTAGCTCGGCACGTTTCTTAAACATGATGTATAAGGAAACTTCCACTAAATTCTTATCAGATTTGGATAAGACAAACTTCATTATTACGTTGCCATAAAACCCCTGCGATATGCCGCCCTCGCTATTAAGCCCCATGACATCCTTTACATGTATATCTCTCATGTTAAACAAGCTCAAAATACATGTATTTAGTATTTAATATATAAGCCGCGGCATATCGCAGAGCTTTTAGAGTATGTTATTGGTATGTAATGGTGTCCCGTGTCTAGTTTATGCATATTTGCATGGTAAATTAAATAAAGTAGCATGTCTCATCCTGATTTATCCTCTACCCGACTAAAATTTATTAGACACAGACTGTAATATTTTGTTTTGCAAACAAATCTAGCAATAAAGAATGGATGTAATTAGAACTAGTCAGAGGAACATCTAGGATAGGAAATTCTGCACACGTAATCATAGCATATCCAAGCAATTTGTCCTCGTAAGATCAGTACTATGTCCAGGAATTCAAGGTCGAAGGTTTCTGGATAAAGTTATGGAACACCGATGAAACCCCACTTTAATTCCTATGCATTGGTTTATCTCAATTAGTTTATTCATGTTTACTAAGTCGTCCTAATTTAACTGTTTCAAATGAACAATAATTGATTCTGGTCGTCCATACACAGCATATTCGCAAAAGATTATTTGAAACTGCGTTCATTTGTTAACCTTTTCATACCTCTGGATAGTTAGGAACATAAATATTTACCTTACGCACTTCATTGAAGCTGGCCTCTGTACATCTAAAACCTAAAAGTAATAAGCCCAATATTTGCAAACTAGGGATACTTTAAATTTGAATGTTTTGCGAAAAACCTTTTAGCATTCGAGAACTCCTTCACTCTACTTTATATCCGCTCTACTGTCTATATTTATATATTTTATTGCCTACAATTCCAACAAGCTTTACACCATGATATACACTTGTAAAATTGGGTCTTATGAGGATTATCGATGATGAAATTAAAGCTAAAAGAACTGCCTGCATCATACTGAAGGAAGTTACTTTAGTCCTTTGGCACATCTAGGACACTCTGGATGATTACCAATGCTATGAAAAATCAAACAAATTAAAAGGTAAAACTTCTGTAAAGTAAACGCCTACCTCTACAACTATAAAATAGATAAAGGTACCCAGGGAAAGTCGTCCAAGTAAAGCTACGGCCGTCTTCCCCTTTATCAAGTCCACGTAACTGGTCCATATCTTGAAGGCTCAGCTCAAAGTCAAATACCTTTAATGTATTTTAAAATGTTACGCCCAGTGTATTTTAGTTATTTCTAGATTAAATTGAATTGCTCACATGAAAATTGGCCTTTATTCTTTCCACACTGACACTCTTAGGAATAGAGACGATGCCCTCCTGAGCTAAAAATCGGAGAAGCACTTGTGCCGGAGTTTTACCATGCGTTTTAGCAATCTTGTTCACCACAGGGTCCTCAAGGACTCCTAAACCATCGAAAGTGCTATGAATTAAAATAAATAGGTAATCAATAAATCTTCTTTTTCTATACATTGAAAAACTTTTCATTATGAGTATAAACTAACGCTCCCCGTTTCTCATAAAACTCCTTTCTTCCAGGGGATCCGAAAGGGGCATAAGCACAAATACTAATGTTATACTTTTTGCACACTTCTCTCAACGGCTTTTGCTGAAAATATACTTGTAGTTCCACCTTAATAATTAATCAAAGTTGAAAGCAATGTTGGACCACACCATAATAAATGCTCTCTAGCTTTATGAAGAACGTGTTTTAGCATCCAGTATTTACTTGATGATTTGCAGGAAGGATTCTCGCACATTTAACAATTCTTTCAACTTGATCTTCCTCAAAATTGGAAATGCCAATAGCTTTAGTGAGTCCAGCATCTACTTGGGCCTCCATTGCTTTCCACACCTCTTCTAAATTTGTATCCATATCAAGTATCGCTTTCCCATCTTTCAGTGGAAGAAGTTCGGCATCGCTCACGTATTTAAATCCAACGGGCAAATGGATAAGGTACAAATCAATGTAATCCAATTGAAGGCTTTCCAAAGAGTTTTTCAGAAAATGTGGTACTTTTTCGGGAGTCATGCCTAAAATTAAGGGTTATGTAATCTGCTTTCCAATGACATATATTTATTTAAAGATAGTTGTCTGCAAATAATTACTTGCATACCAATCGGTGGAAGCTGAAAGATAAAAAATGCAAAAATTAGCGTTTAGTATGATTGATTAGGAGGATTGACTGGAACTCTTAATAAAACTATGATATGCTTGTTTATATTAATTACTTTTGTCACGATGAACAGTTCCTCTCGCTTCACTTTTCCAGAACTCAGCCATTCCTTCAGAACTCTTCCAATAGCTTTTTCATTTTGATACATGTACGCAGTATCAATGTGTCGATATCCTGCAGTAAGTGCGGCATGAATAGCAGTTTCCGTTTCCTTATCATCTGCAGCTTGCCACGTTCCTGAAAGTATTTTAATATTGAATTTTCCATGTTTCTTTCCATCTATTGTTTTGTCTATTTTTTTACTTGCCAAGTCCTACAATCGGCATTTTCTTGCCGTTGGACAACTCAGCGTAAGTTTTCATCTTTGGGGTAGTTTAATTCTGACTTTTTCGAATTACGATGCCTTCAGTTGGGTACTTGGGTTCTCAGAATAATAAAATCTAAACGTTGTAGCTCCAGCGTTTTTGACGACGAAGATAAAGCTTCAAACCGTTCGTGTGAACTGAAACTGACCAAACTAAACTGCATAAATATATCAAGCTACACCTCTGCGTGTATTTTTGTTGCAATTTTTTGCATGCCTATCCCGTTCCTTGAGCGTTGTTTGTATCTCATACAACTTTATACCCACCTGTCTACCCGAATAAATTCTATTAGGCACAGACAGGATACAATGTTTTTTGCACACTTGTCTCGTAAAAGCAATAAGGATGGCCAGAGGAACTAGATATTCTATGCGTCAGCATTTCAAAGTCATTTGTCCTCGTACGCTCAGTACTACATCCAGGAATTCAAGGTCGAAGTTTTCTGGATAAAGTTATGGAACACCGGCGGAACCCCACTTGACTGCCTAATGGATTGGTTTACATGTTTACTTCAATTAGTGTATTTGTATTACAATATTACATTATTGATCGGCATTCATGACATTTTGGATAATTGATATTTAATAGTCGTCCTTATTAAAGTTTTTAATAAGTTAAACGAACAATAATTGCTTCTGCTTGTCCATACCCTAACTTTATGTAGCATATACTAACAAAAGATGATTTGAAACTGCGTTCATTTGTAAAACATTTTTTACCTTTAGATAGTTCAGGATATCATTTCATTTCAATGGGGGTTGACTCTTATTTTGAATTCATAATGGATAAAAATTAAGTCTGAATAATTCTTATTCAATCAAATCAAATATAAATATGTTTTTCATTGAAGGCTGCCAAAAAGTACTTCTAGCCCAGTCTGACTTTCGTAAACTATGATCACTCTAAATTTGAGTATGTGCTACAAAAACATTTAGCATTCGATAAGACCTTTAACTCAACTCTATATCCGCATTAATATATTTTATTGATTATAAAATCCATGCTTGTAAAAATGTGTCTTAAAATCAATAAGGATTATTGATTATGGAATTAAAGCATATTCATCGTCATCCTGCACTCTACTTCTTCAAATACCGATGGGCATACTTAGGACACTCTGGATGATCACCGATGCTGTTGAATGAAATAAATAAAAGAACAATTACATCTTCAGAATCATTTTAGCTCGTGGGGTTAAAAATGTAAATATTAAATCATCGTGTTTTTATAAAGATGGATTAGAGGTAGATATACCCAGCAAAACCAGCAAAGGTAAAACTACGCCCGTCTTCCCCTTTATCAAGTCCATGTAAATCGTCCATATCTTGAGGGCTCAGCTCAAAGTCAAACACCTTAAATGTCACGCATACAATAGTTTAAAAACAATATCTCCAAATTAGCTTAATATTTCTAGATATAATATTTTATTTCAATTATCTACCTGAAAATTAGACTTTATTCTTTCCCCACTGACGCTCTTGGGAATAGAAACGATCTCTTCCTGAGCTAAAAACCGGAGAAGCACTTGAGCCGCAGTTTTTCCATGGGCTTTAGCAATTTTGTTCACTACAGGGTCCTCCAATATTCCAACACTTTCGAACGTCCTGCAAATTAACATCAATATTAATAAGTATCTATACACGCCACTCTATTAATACAAATTGCCGTATTGTCTCGTACAGCGGACGGGGCTATTTATTCAGTTTTTTAAGGGTCAAATTGAACATACAATTAAAGGAGGTTTGTGGGGTAATTAATAGCAATTAAGGAGGGCCACTGTTCGAGACAACACGGTAGCTGAGGCTTTTTGTGAGGATTGTGAGGCTAACTAACTGTCCTCGTTTCTCGTAAAGAGCCTTCCTTCCAGGGGATCCGAAAGGTCCATAAGCACAAATGCTTATATTATACTTTTTGCAAACTTCACGCAACGGCTTTTGTTGAAAATATACTTGCAGTTCCACCTTAAAAATTAATCAAAGCTAAAGTAGAAAATAATTTCGGACCATGAGAAACGCTCTCTAACTTTATGAAAAACGTGTTTCAGCATCCAGTATTTACTTGATGATTTGCAGGAAGGATTCTCGCACATTTAGCTATTCTTTCAACCTGATCTTCATCAAAATTGGAAATCCCAATAGCTTTAGTAAGTCCAGCATCTACTTGGGCCTCCATTGCTTTCCATACCTCTTCTAGTTTCGTATCCATATCAAGTAGCAGTTTCCCATCTTTCATTGGAATGACCTCATTATCACTCACATATTGAAATCCAACAGGCGAATGGATTAGGTATAAATCTACGTAATCCAGTTGAAGGCTTTCCAATGATTTTTTAAGAAAATGTGGGACTTTCTCAGGAGTCAGGCCTAGAAAACACAAGCATCCTTTTATCTGCATACAAATCACTGTAATTATGCATAAACAGAATTTTACGCATACCGATGGATGGTAACTGAAAGGAAAAAAGGTTTACAGTTTTAAATTGAATTACTTTCAGTATTTTTAAAGATTAACCGACATATTTTCTTATTTAATACTTTTGTCACGATGAACAATTCCTCTCTCTTCACTTTTCCAGAACTCAGCCATTCCTTCAGAGCTCGTCCGATAGCCTTTTCATTTTGGTACATGTACGCCGTATCAATGTGCCGATATCCTGCAGCAAGTGCTTCATGAATCGCAGTTTCAGTATCTTTATCATCTGTAGCTTGCCACGTTCCTAAAAATTCATGACATTAGCAATAGCTCAATAGCTGTAATATATATTTGTGCAATGAATGTTGCCCGGTTGGAATTCTTACCAAGTCCAACAATCGGCATTTGCTGGCCATTGGAAAATTCCACGTAATTCTTCATCTTTAAAGCAATTCAGGCGTATTTCGAATGTTTATTTCAGGCAATTTGGTCCAGAGACAGAATAATCTAACAGTTGTGACAGCCGCGTCTTAGAGAAAGGATACAGATATGTGAAGAATATACTTTATAGAGTTTATATGAACTCGCCAAACAACCTGCCTGGTTAAGGATTTTTTATTGCATTTAGTGAATCTCTACAGTACGTTCGTAGATGGTTGTTCAACATAGAATATCCTCTGCAACTCAATCCTCAGCAATAACCTATCAGTCGAATAATACAATGTTTTTTGCATACAAGTCTATCAGCAGGATGGCTGTAATTGAAAGTAGTTGAGAAACATAGCAGATTCTGTACATAAGCATTTCATGGGCTTTGGCCCTCGTCGTCCGTTCAGTTCTATGTCCAGGATTTCAAGGTTGATGTCAAGTTTTTGTGGATAAAGTAATAGAACGTCGGCCGAACCACATGACGATGACAGTATATTTATAATCTTTCAATTCATTTTATGGCCAGCATTGCATAGTTATTGTAACTCTAAGATAGGATCGCTTGAAGCTTTGTTCATTTTGCAAATCATTTCCTATCTTTGGTTAAAGGTAGCATCCAATATTAATACCTAAAAATTATTTTCTCTTTGGGAATGCACAAAAACATACTACATTTGTACCTATTGCATGCATCCTTTTAGAATCCGAGAACTTGGGATTTCCTTCCACACTTTTTTCTAAGGTTTGATAGCTACTGCCTTGTTTTACTCTATAGCTACTTTCAGGTTTTGAAAACAAATCACTGCAAGTCGTAATGCCTGTCATGACAGTATTGAAAGCGCTTGCAAAGATCCATTGGATGGAATTTAGTAGACAATGTTTTGCACAAAATAGACATACAATTTACCCTTATATGGGGGCACTTACAGGGTGACCATTAGCGCTTGAAAGTCATAGACAAAGTATCACTCTTTGTCTATGCTTGAAAGTTATCTCGAATTCGTCAGAGCCATGCTAGCCAGTAGAACAATCAGTTGAAATTCGCAATGTTCGCTCTTCACCTAACCGTATTTCAAGCTCAGGCGAGCGACCCCACCCTTTGCATTCTTCTGTCAGTTTTTATTTTACAAAATGATTTACATTAATTAGTTAAAACCATTTTAATTCACACCATAAAAACCTATTAATCATTTCTGCTTTGAGAAATATTCTGCTCCAGTTCTAAAGGCGATTTACGCGATGACCGTAGGGTTGCATTTCATAAGGATTTTCATGATTTTCTTAAATCTAAAGAGAATTGACGTAAAAGCTGTGTATATTTTTTCTCTTAATGAATGAAACATTAATTTTAGACAAATTGTTGAAGTAAAAACTTTTAACGCTGAATGTGCAACTCACGAACTTGACAGGAGCAGTAATAGTGAGTCAAGTCAACTTTCGAGATCGAGACTTGAAATAAATAGAGATAAAGCAACTTTTAAATGCACAATGATGATGAATGTTAGGTGTTAAATTAAATCCTTATCACTCATATCATCTCTGCTAATTTCATCGCATAACAATATCGTATCATGTTAGCAATCAAACATTATCTTAGAGTAGTGACAGTAAAAATTATTATTAGAACTTTTCATCCTACCTCTTTCAAATATATTTTTAAACGATGATTGTTGTGCATCTTTTTCTGAATATAGCTTTGAAAACAACGTTTTGAAAATAATGAAAATTATTTTTTGGTGTGCACCTAGCGATAAATAATTCGAAGCAAGCAATCCATACTTTTGTTTCCATCTTGGTTAAATAATTTTTCTAAAAACGGCTATGAAAATAATAACTTCATACTTTAGATCGCCATTTCAAAGTCATAAAACGCAAAACCGTCTCTTATCATCCTTTAAACCATTTCAAAATACGTTTGCTTTATTTTTATCTCATTTGCATCCCTCATCAGACGCATTTATGGACACGAAGTATATTTACATCTTCCTAAATCTATAACATTAAATTAGATACCTTAATCTCAGGTTTATAGTCCCTGAATTAATATCCATCACAATCGCCCATCCCCCTTGCATACTTGCACACAAGAAAATGAGATCATGTTGAAATATTGGCAACAAAACATAAATTTTGCACTCTCATCTATTTCGGGAAAAAATCCGGGCTAGCACGTCAGTTTACTAGACTGAAGAATCCTATGTGCAATGGAATGGAAGCTTTAGTATTGCATGCTTAATATTTTTCAACCAAAATTGGAAACTCCCCTTAAACTCCAATCCAATCTTATCCACGAACGTCTATGCAAAGTGTCAAAAAGTATAAATACCACCGGATATTCCATGATCTTTCGCACTACGCAAAAATAAAAATTCAACTAATCAAGACAGGAAAGGGATCACTCATTTTGAAACTTTCGCAAGTTTAGTTCATATTTCGACCTAATAATGGCTGATAACGGTCAACCAGAGGAGAAGTGGCATAACCCCCGGGCCAAGCCCAAGAAGGTATGTCAAATTATGTCACCTTTTACCGTTGGTATAGTTTATAAGTCACAAGCCGAACAATATTTGAAATGTCCTCATCAATACTACTGCAAATTTTAAGGTCAAGCTATCCCCGGAAGAACAAGAAGCGCGATCGAACACCATAAAAAACTTCATTAAAGCGGCTGTAGTACTCCTATTCGTCGGATGGGTGGCACAGAATTGGTACTACTCCGTACCAGTTGTCTACCACTAACAAACAGCAAGCTGGTAAGAGAATTTTTTGAAACTTTTTTCTAAGCACGCAATATTTTTTATTTAATTAAATAATTGGCGAATTCTGTCGCTGAGCCAAGTCTACTTCATTTTTTCTACAATTCCATTGTTTATTTACATCATACGCATACAATGCTCTTACTTTTTCCAAATTTGAAGCTCAGTTCACGAGACTAAAACCTTTATAAAGGCATGTAGTAAAGAAGCGAAAATAAGAAAAAGCTGGCATTTTACCCAATGGCATTGCATCCGAAATTACAAACATCAAGATTTCTTTTCTGTCTTCCTTTATAGATCTCTAAAAATCATCATCCGAAGGTGATACTTCCGGCAAATGACAATGACGATGATGGTGCTTCCTTTACTTAATACAATACATTTATCCTGCGGTTTATTAAACTTTAGTGCAACATTATTTGATACCGGCATATCTTTTGTATAGTTTAACTGATTTAAACTTCTAAGGGTAATCGCTCCGTTTAAATAAAAAAACCCTTATATTTTCTTGATTTTGAAAGTCTGCCAATATCAATGGCCTAATTGAAGTGAACTGCTATTCTACGGCTTGCCTGGTGCAAGATCGTATAGTAGCAGAAAGAAACGCATGGAAGTGACGAAAGTACTTTTTTAGCATTTAGAATCCGGGTTCTAATATAGACCAAGAGAATCTTTTAAAGTAAATATTTTGTAAACGAAACGACTGTAATAAAAAATAATGCTGCACGGGGAAATACATCAACAAGTCTTGCAGTTGTTTTGGTTCATTAATAGGTAAGAGGTGGGTAGAACTGTAACGGCAACGAAGGTTTTTTTTGGCAGCCAATGTGACATTTCCCTATTTTCATGGTTCAAGATCAAATCGCATTCTAGGCCAGACGGGGATTTACTAGTTAAATAGAACACCGGGACACGCAACAGTGCAGTGTTTGTAAAACATGCATAAGTGTATATGTCATGCAGAAGTATTTTTGGAAACTAATCTCGATAAGCTTTGAACATTTATTAAATACATTAAAGCGTACGTGTGGAGAACCTCGTTATTCGAATGCATGGATTACACCTTTAAAAACCATTTAATGGAGGGTACAAACTCAATCTTCCAACACTGGACTTCGACACTTATTGAGGTGGATTGCAAATGTTTGTGCAAACCGTGCAAACACTATTTTAACGAAATCTTTGCATCTCTACATCCGATTTTACCTCGTTCATTTATCCAACTATTTATTTCCCATTTTAGCTTCAATCAATCACCGATTTTATCTGATTTGCTTAAGAAATAAACTTAATTCATTTCCTGACGTACACGCTTCAAAATCTCGTCAATTAATTAACTCTTGCACTGTTGTTTGATTTGATATGTCAGAGATATCCCAGCTAACAATTATTAACTACTCCAAGCAAACCACTACAGTAACAATAATTGTAGACAGAAAGACTTGGTGATTGCTTGAGGAGGTAGTAATTCATCAGAATATAAAACATTACAACAAATTAAATAAGCAAGCTTTCATCACATTTCGTGCGTACCTACTTTTCTTCCAACGTGCTAAAATTATTAAAATCATATTAAAGCAGCCCAGAAACAAGCTATTTACAATAAAAGTATCTTCTTCTTAATAATGAAAAGCTCGTAAACTCCCTCGAAATAACAAATACGAACTTTTTTCTCTAATTTCAATAATTATTGGAACTCAAAAATCAAATCTTCTTCGTAATGTTGCACACGCATACACAAGCACAACAGCCAATAGCCATTTCAACAATCGTGGATATTGACTGACACCATTGACTCATAATTTAGTTCGACAGAACTTATAATATTATACTGACTTAACTTCGTATCAATGGAGAGGGACTTCTGTTAATTTGTATAATTTCATCTTATCATCCATTTCATCAGGCTTGGAGTGTGATTAGATTAATATTTAACTTGTTCTCATTTTATAAATCACGACAACACAACAACTCCTAACTTGAAATTCAATCTGTAATGCATACAATGCGTAGCAATTATTACAGCATCCTCGATTCAAATTTTTATCTAACCTCTTCAGTAAAATGCATGCATTAAAATCGGTAAAAATAGTGTCATATTTGATCATCATTCTTAAACCTTCATTTAATTGCATTGATTTCCATCTCGAAGTCATTTGATGATCTGGTAGGAGGATAATGATGATGATAATGATAATCCTTTCTTTTTGTCTTTTGTCAAATCATATTAATAAAAATAAGTGGCACTAACCGGCTTAGCCTTGCTCTTTTACTCATCAAAGCAAGCATACATTATAATTTACTATTTTATAGCACTTAGAAAACATGTAGGTCATAATTATAACCTAGGTCTAGGTACATTTATAGTTATTCTTCAAATTGAATAATAATCATTGCATAAAACACTTATAATAATTACAGAGTATGTCTTTGCAAAACAAGCCATGCAATTCTTTCACGATTATATTCTCTTAATGAAGCTGACAAGGCAGTTGCCCATCTTCGTAATTTAAATTAGACTTCAAGTGTATATTATAATAATTAGAGTGTTTTCCACACCGGATTAGTACAAATATTGACACTCTTCTTCATACCTATCCTACCTTATATTAATTACTTACATGCATTTAAAGAGCAGATCTTACTACTCTTACTTTTAACTGTCGGGGTCAATAGAAAAAATAAAGCGTTTATTCATTCATTGCAGACAACGTCAACTGCATTCGTTTAGCATAGTGCCGCTTATCGATGTATGGTATTGCACTTTTTGCTTCTACATTCAACTTCAGCAGCACTTATCCATCTTTAAAGCTCTTGAAGATGCATTGATTCAAATCTTGAAACGAGTAACTCACAAACTCCAAGACCAAATCAAAGAAAATGTATAATATGTAACTCTCAGGCAGGGTTAAAAGTTGCGTCACGAAATGATTTTTCATATCGATCCAATTCCTCCCACAATCCTTAGTAATAATACCAATCCGCCCTCTTCTTTTTGCTGCTGTGACGAATGAAAAACAAATGCTCGTTAGCATGTCTAACTAACCAATACCATTAATGTAACAATATAAATGTAATACTTGAAGTCAAGTAATGTTAGAAGACTTAAGAGGTCAAAAACTCAAGGTATGAATAAAATCACGGTAAATTGATATCGACATAATTTAATAGCAATCAATTTAAGTACGATGAATTTATGATGACGGTCACATCCTCATATCAATAAGCACCAGTTGGACTAAACTCTTTTTGAGTATATATTTGCATCATCCGAGAGGTTTTGCAAATTTCAATGTTTCTAGCATACACCGAATACTCAACTAACGTATACAATTCCTGTAATTTTTCCTTATCCAACCAAACCTTTGTCCAAAAACCAGTTGTGGAACTGCAGTTTCATTTTTACTAACCCCTACAGTTACAGTTCTCATTCATAATCTTTCGTTTACCACAGGGTTTTTAAAATTCAAATCTATATTTCCTAATATTTCCACCATCAGCATAAAAATTTAAAAATGAATGATGGAGTGCCTACCTTGCCTTGGTACAGGTCTAGGCATCTCAAGCTTTAATCTGAAAATTTTTTTGTTGGCGATCTCCTCGTAGTTTTTATAAAATCTCAAGGGACTCTCACTCTCGGTTATGATATGAATGAAGTGCATTAGAGACGCTAAAGTAATAATTCATAATGATGTACTACGTGTCCTTATGTAGTTATTAGGGCTGGAGTACTACACATACCTCGCATACCCACCCACAACAACGCAACGGTTAGAGGTAGTTGAAATTCGAATATAAATACCGACTGACTAACCAACATGCGTATGTTAATAATGATTGATATCCACCGTTTTCTATGCAATAACAATGCAATGAATTAAAAAAGAGCTGCTTTTTTACACATGCTTCATATCCCTCCTTTTAAAATGTCATAAACACAATGATAATTGTTATACTTTACAACGCAATGATAGTATGACTTCCAAAACGCCTAGTAGTGTATTACTTGTTCGTTTGAATGAACAAGGCGAAGTTCAATTGGATTTCGATTTCGATTGCAGATTAAAGAATCGAACGTTGAATGGGGTATCCTATTTCATTCATATATAAACAACTTCGTTAATTATTCACCCTCTCAATACTGATCCGATTGCTTGACTTATCAGACAGTTAGTTGCTCTCTTCTTAAATAATGGCCTTTTTACTGTAGCATCATCACAATATCGTCAATCTGCCATTACATGTTGTAAATGGAGTAGATTATAACTATTGCATTTGGTATTTACAACTTGTATTTAGTTGTTAAACGGTGCTAAGACTTCATTAATCGGAGAGAACGGCCTGTTAGTGTGTTGTTGAGGAACATGGTTTAAAAAGTGATTCGATCGGCTTAATCGATTAAATAAAAAACTTTCTGATGAGCTCCCCTGTTGTGATTTGATGCATCGAATATAATAGTATAAGCAGAGTTACATGAAAATCGGGATTCACTAGTGAAAGTTATATTCAATCGGACTGAATGAATACTTGATTCAGTTTATCAGCTTATTAGATTTTTTCGAGATCAGCAAGTGGTCATTCTTTAATAGTCACCTAACTCCTGTGTTGATTGAAATAAACTAACGTGGGGATTGGAATTTCGTATTGTTCAATTTCAGAATTGGAACTTGACATTTCTTTAAAATGCTACGGAAAAACGGAATCAAGGTAAGCAGCGTGTTAAAAATTGTTAAATTTTTGCAGCCTTAGATCCGATTAACGCAAACCAAGCTTGCATTTTGTATACTTTCTTGTTTACTGAATAAAGTTCTCAAAAAGAGTCCTGAATGGCTGTTTAACCCTTTCAGATTTACATAAAAATTATTATAACTATAGGCGAGTATCCCAATATGCATCTTAGTAAGCTTCAGCTTGTGCCTAATTGTGGAATGCAGTCCACAGAGACAAAGATACAGAATAAAAACCCGAGTCCCCAGACAACAAAAGCAAATAAAACAACAACTGCAATACGACGGTCTGTCTGTGCCAAATAAAGGTCTTTCTTTATACGAAGACGAAACTCAGTTTCAAAAGTTGGAAGAACCCCAACAGCAATTGAATGCAAGTTTTTTTTTTTATTTAGCTATATGCAAAAAGTTTACTGCAGTTTATGCCATTTTAAGACCTTCGGGACAGAGCTTTATTTTTTATAAAAATATTCCAGGAACCAGCAAATTATGACTTCCGGTACGAAGTACATGGCGGAGGAAATCTTTTCGGCCATGGAGAATCCCGCAAGGACTTTTCGGCTAGTGGAAAATACCATGTTATTCTTCCGGATGGGTAGGCCTAATACTTACTAGTCATAGCTCGTACATTTTCAAGAACTATAGTTTTTCTTACATTCCCAGGCGTAAACAAACAGTAACCTACTACGCAGATGAGACAGGTTATCATCCAACAGTCACTTATGAACTTTTACCCGATCAGCCTAAACAAGCATCATTAACCAATCGTGGGGGAAGTAATCCACAACTACAACAGAGTGACAATGGGTACAGATCAAAACGAAGTCGATACTTCCGGCATAGCAGGAGAGTCATTCCTACTGAATCTTGGGGATTTCTTAGAAATTACTAATTATAATACCATTCTCTTCTGCTTTCTGTGTAAATCCTTTAGTCAGCTATTTGTATGTAAAACATTCATTCTTATTTTTATATGTTTCAGTTTTGATAATCTGCATGGTTTGTAAATTAATTTTCTGTCAAAAAAGATAATGCAATTTACGTGGGCGTAAGCAATTCTTTGAAAACATTGAACGTGTTGCCTTTCTTGCAAATTTTGTGCTCTTTATTTTTCAACAATAGAACAATTTTAGGTGGTGAGCTTAGAATTAAATTAGAACTGATAACCTAAAGACAATGCATCTTAAGCATTTCAAAGGTAACGAACGGCACGTATCATATTGCATAAAGTAATGAATAATTGGAGATGCGATAAATTAAAAATTTAAAAATGCAAGTGATTGTCGCCTTTTATCAAACTTCCAAAATTACCAAACCTCCCATACTTATCTTAATGAGACCACATGAAGTATCCCTTTCGGCATAAATTCCTACGCGTGCTTTACTTTCAATACATTTCTGCTTTCAAATCCAAACCACAAACTAGAATAAATTAAATTAGACTTTAGCTCAGGTTTATTTGCATTGCATTGCATGTGGATGGATCGGTGTATTAAAAAATATTAATGAAACAATGAAATCCTAGGAGTAACCATTTCTGCATACAACTGCATGCACTCCTATTCATGCGTTATTTTGATCAGTCGTAATACCAATTTATTCATAATTATCCACCCTTACTTACCAACAAACTACCTACTTCGTCTGAAATAATATAAAAATAAAGGCACTATTATCTCATAGTATTATACGTAATATTATGTTTGATTTGTGCTAGACAAAACTAATACACACATCCGTCTTCGTCATGAACTAAACCATATTAGTAAAAAGTCAAGCCAATTAGATTTGAAATGGAAAGCCGCACCCTGACCCAAAGGATAAATTCATTCATCATCTTGTAAAGCTGAACGGGAAGCGTATGTAATCTGGCCTGGCCGCAAATCCTAGAAGCGTTCAAACGTTGCTTACTTTCAATCCATCTATTTATACATGTTCAGTAAAGCCTCCTTCAGCTATTGTTATTTTTCATAGAGCATTTCCAACATATACGCTAAGTTTATGCAGTATTGAAGTCATTGAAGAAGTTAGCTGACCGGATGAGTGGTTTTTATTGTTGCGGAATGGCTCTTAGGCAACTTCGATGATCCACCAAAGATGATCCTGTGGAGAATCTACTAAACCAGCGCCAGGACTTCTGCTATACTTAGCTTGACTCTTTCAATATTTCCATTATTAACCTATTTTATCATGTATTTTTATATAACCATGCAAATCTAAAAAGATATTAATGAGTTATGACAGAAAATACAGGCTAAAATAGCCACAGTATACCTACACATCACATAGATTTAAATAGTACTTAGATATTGGGGGTAGTGTTTGGTAGTTTTAGTTTTTAAAGGGTTGTAAAAAGTGACATAACCTCCGTCAGGGAGGGAGACCACCGCAGTTGTGAATGACATAAAAGTCTGATATAAGCAAAAAGCAAACAGTTTTTAACGATTGTTGTGTTACGGTCTTCCTTCATAAAATTTGCAGTTCACAGTCTTCAAGTTCTGTCATTGCAGCAGTTGAGCTTAGAAATGTTACTTTATCTCCCTCCCCGTCGTCTCCAACTGTCAAAATGCTATTCAAATTGTTAGAATGGAAGAGTCGAAGGTTAGTTAGGAAGATTGTCTTAAAGTACAGAAATTTCTTAACTCTGATTTACGGCAATTGCAGCTGCATTTTTTAACATACAATTTCTTTTTTGAACGAAGGAGAATGCATTATTACTGCAAATTGAAATAGCATAAAATCCTCGGTTAGTGCTATTTATGTTATGTGTTTTGTAAATTGCAGGAATTGCATTGAGCCGCAGCAGCAGTAGTTAAATTAACTTTTAGCAGTAGCCATTGTAATCAAATCTCATCACTCTCCATGTCTTGGTCTTTTCGGCAATTTACCCATTGCACAATTTCATTCAATTGTGCTATTTCTGGCTATTTGTTCTGTACCGTTGATTTAGACTTCTGCTGTTATTTAGTTAAGCTAGATATTTAACTAAATAAGGCCAAACTGATTAAAAAATACACTTTAAGGCTGGAGTGCAATAAATAATGGCATTTTATTATTTTTGGATGTTTAAGCATGTATTTTATTTATAGTAGATCAAGACGCTTTGAATTAGCACTACGCTTACAATTGCAAGCTAAAACATTGTGGAAAAATACAAGCAGACAAATAATTCATTTTTATTCTGTAAAATTCCGTATTCATTACTTGCCTTGTACACTAAACATAAGCTAAATAGTACAGATCAAAGGTATTCTTGAAGACTGAGCAAAAGGAGGGATAAATTCTATTTTACGACATTCCGATCTCTACAAACTGTTTCAATTGTGACTTTTAAAAAATAAAAAGATCAAGCATTTAAACCAACAACCTTTCAAATAAAATATATTTTATGCATAAAATCATAGCAAACCTTTTGAAATTTTAGAGCGTTTGGTTGCAAATTAAATTTCAATCTGTCACAACCTCAGTTGATAAGTAATGAGAATTATAATGAGATGAGTATTATTTATTAGAATTATAATTTTATTGCAAAAACTGGTGAATGATAACTTTTCGGAAGTAAATGAATATGATTATCAGACAGTCCAAATTGCACATTTAATTCTTAAAGTTTCCCAACTTGTAATTCAAATCAATCTGCATTACCATTAATTTGTGCATTAGATTCACATTACAATATCGCCAATCATCTTTACTCCTAGTTCGATACGTATAATACGTATTGTCGCATAAGTTAAGACAATGCCCAAGTTTTCAAAGCGTCACTCAAGGGTATCATTTTACCAGCACATTATTCATCCATCAGCTCTCCTATCATATCATTGTTAGAATAGAATACACCAAGTAACTACCATACTAACTTATTTCTATAGAAGCTACAACACACCTCCTACTTATGTCACAATGATCAAGCAAAAAACTGAATGCAAATGAAAATGAATTTACTTCAAATCTGCAATTATATTTAATGGAGATGATGATCACGATCTACGATCTCCAACCACTTACGCCTGCCTCCTTTTTTACATCCATTCCTAGTCTAAGTAAGGAGGCAGATTGTCTATGGACTTTACCGGTATTTAGTTCATGTCAGTCAAGTTATGTCAATGTCCAACTTGTTGTGTAGCTCTGCAACCATTTACTCAACTTTGCAGTGTCAAGTCAACTATCTATAAACAGTAGTTAAAAATAAAAGGTATGTACTTATTTATAACAATAAGGATGATGACTATTCGAAACATTTATCACTGTGGATTCTTTTCCTAAATAAGCTTCATTTCCACAACAGACAGAAGCCGCATTGTCTTAATAAGGTTCGAGTTTATAGAGATGTGCGAATTTTAACATTATTGTTCAACAAGGGAAGAAGTTACTTTATTGTATGTTTACCTTTACAATTATCCTTGATAAGGATCCCTTGAGACTGCCCTGAAGATGGACCACAGAGAGAGATATGAAGTGTTGACATTACATTACTTAAGCTAAACTTGGTCAAGTCCATCAATTGTCTTCTGTCTTTTACCCTTCCCTTATAAAGTAGAGAATTTGACGATGATATGATGGGCGTGCTTGGTCTGGCCTTCGGAGACTGAATGCAGGGTTTTTGAAATATAATTGAGAGTGATATTGCAACATAAAATTTTTATCTGATTGTTTTATTTCTTAGCAATAAATGTCAATCATTTCATCTAATTTTGCTTACAAAGAACTTGGGTTGGGATTTTATCTAGCCTTCATTTATTAGTATTGCAGCATTTGTAAGTACTTTACTGCAAATGGCGGTGGCAATTATGCGGTTGGACACAGCTCATTATTTCCGAGGAAAAGTTGTACAAAAAAACGAGCTTAAGCTTCTGCTTTTACAAAAGTTTCAAAAAGTGCAGAATTTATTAGTTATTGAAGCTCAAAACAATGCCACAGCCTTGGAGCATGCAACAATGATCAAAATGTATTTAGTTCAGATTCAAAATGCACTTCACTAGGCAAACTGAACGAGACAGAGAGAGGAATTTTAACAAAAACGAAAACCCCAGCTTAAATTGAAATCTTACAATGTCTTATTTTATTTCTTTATAACATCATTAAATATTTACAAAAAATCTGCAATTTTTATCACGTACACTAAAAAACACTTTCTCTAAAAATCTTATTTAGCCAAACCTAGCATGAACCTATACTGAGTTAGGTACACAATGTAAGACTTTGCAATGCGAGTATTACTGCAATAAATTATTGCTTATTGTTAAATGTGATAGAAGAGTAGCATTTTTTTAGGTGCAAAAGCTCAATCTGTTCCGGTTCGGAAGCAGCTAATTACTGTGCTAACCTAAACTAGTACAAATTTGTAGTACAAATCCTGAACAAGTGTATAAAAAAACCTTTACTTTTACTTTGTACAGGTAAGTGTAAAACAATATTACTGAATTACATAAATCCTTGTCACTGTCAGACTAATACTTTTACCAACCGGAAAGGAAGATGAGTAGGTACTTTTTTATGTCTCGCCAAATGTTTAGTATTGTAGGAATTTGTAGGAAATCGAATTTTAGTTATAATTGCAGATTATTTAAAAGACGCGAATTAAAGCAACCTTTGTACCCTTATTAACTTTTACTTTATCCCTCGTAAAGATTGACGTGTGAAACTTTTATCGATAATACTTTATGAAGCTTCATGCTAAGAAGACCCTCCCCTCTTTAATTTTCTGGTATCACTTTATTACAGTTCTTAAAGTACATTGAAGTGAACTATCTAGTTTCCTTCCTCTCTACAATAAGTTTTAATCCGCTGTCATCGCAGTGAAGTTCTGTTGTATAATGATTTATTTATTTATCTTTAAACAGTAACAAATAACACGAATACGCTCAAAATAAAATATGACAACAGTAAAGTGATTGTGAAGTTGAATAATTGCACGATCACCATTATTCCTATTCACTTGCTGTTTTAAGGATTGGATAATACCTTCTATTATATGGGCTTTTCATTTCCGTAAAACTAGAAGATTACTAGCCTCCTGCAATCTGCATGCAGATAAATCTAATCATGCTAATATGGGCTATCGCTATCGCTATACTATACTGTATTAAAAAAATGCTTATTAATATGTTATATCATTTATGTAATTCCTGCAATGATGCAACGAAGCCAAGTTTCATTACAAAAACTTCAAATTTGTTTCTAAATTGGAACTACATCTGTGGTTCCATCCGTATTTACCGTTCTACAAAACCTAACTTTGAAAAAACTATGCAGGAGCTTATGGTTACATTTTTTTCCTTATTTATACTCATCGTCATCATATAATGAGTTCAGAAGAAAACATTCCTCGGTAAAAAGAAGCGGATCAGCCAACCGTGCAGCATACCACTGCTGTAAAGATCATAGTAGAAATATTAGCGCATCTTCTTCAATAAACTCAGCTAATTAATCAGGCATTTTTCATTATTATGGTTATATGAATAACTGCGACAAGAACACTAAGCACCTGTCATTCATCCAGTGTATCATTTCCAACATGCACGCGTACTAGCTTAAGCCTTACCTTATTTTGTTGATTTTTACTACTTAGAAATATAGCAGCATCTTCCGCAAAGTGGCAGGTGTCATCATTATAAAATATTGCAGCCGTCCAAGTGTGGAATATGTGACAAACAGCAAGTTCCACTTCCTTCAAGTCATCTTTCAATAAAATGTTACAAAACACAGCCTCAGCTATCTATGATACTTTGAAAGAGACATAGGTTTAGATAATAATGCCAAGGAAATAAGATACGGCCACTATCAACCAGAAGTTTTCATGAATATTCGCCAAAACATCAGATATTTTAAACTTCGCCTTCCTTCCCTTGAGTTTTAAAGAGTATGACAAGATAAAAATATATGAAGATAATATTTCTACGAAGCATGTAGCTTTTAAAGTCATAATGCAATGATGAAGTTACGACTACGATTTGATTACTTTGGAATAAAAGTAGTTGATATTTGTATTGATAATAAAATTGGGGGAAAATACGTGCGAATTCTGCAAAACATATTAAAAGAACTATCTCAGTCCAACGTAACCCTAATGGAGTTATTATGGTTATCATTAAGATGATGATTAGAGAGTAAGAGATTAGTAAATCCTTGCACGAAGTAAAGTATAACTTGAAGTAAAGTTGCTTAAGTCTAACTTGCGGTATTAACTATTGAATTTTTACCTATTTTGACTCAACATTAGGAGGATTGTCGTCTTTTGCCGTTGTGTGTTGGCGTTTTCAATTGTATTCTTATTAATGTATGTCATGTACTTGTGCAGCCCGTGCTACATTAAGCTAAAGCTACAAAATAAAAATACACTATGGGGAATACAGTGTCCAGGTCACGCCAGGATGAATTTAAATCACTTCTACTTTCTGTATATAAACTCCCTCCGTTGTCTTCACCCACACCATTCTTCCCATTTCCTTGGCAGTATCAACAGAGTTGACATGAAATAAGATTCCATTAGCTTATTAGAATAGCTAATCCTGTAGAATAATATTTGGTAAAATACGTCAAAAAGTTATACTGAATTTGTGCCAGGTTTCCCTTTCATCAGGATACAATCCGTCCGGTGTAAGAAATGTCGGCACTCAAAACGGTAAGTCGAAAAGTTTTCAGAAATAACGGACTTAAGTGAAGTAGTGAAGCGTATGTAAACCTTGAAGAACTTCTGGCAGTACATTTCGCCAAGGTTTCGTCATAGTTTGTATAATAATTTTTGACAACTTTGGCTTTGACATTTCAAGCTCTATACACAGACAGTTTTTCTATGAATATTTTGATACGGGAAGCGACCATTGCATAATAAAATGTGACGGTTTATTGAATCGATCCATTGAAGCGTTTAAAGGCTTATGTTTTATAAAAATACATTACAGAGCGTTCTAGTCATCTCCGTTACGCTATGCATTAGCTCAGTCGTCTTCAGCGAACCTCCACGTGGAGGTGGGGGTAGCGGATATGGTGCTCCAACCGGATTCAGCGGTGGAGGTGGAGGTGGAGGTGGAAGTGGGGGTTACGGAGCAACTGGAGCTAGTGGGGGTGGCTACGGAGGAGCTTCAAGCGGTGGTGGTGGAGGATATTCCGGGGGATCAGGGGGAGGTTCCGGAGGAGGATATGGTGGAGGTGGAGGTGGATCCGGGTACAAGCAAGAGGTGTGTAAAAATATGCCATGAAAGGCTACACGAATAAGTTACTGACATCTTAGGATAATTTCTTACTCAATTTATTTCAGTCCTACCCACCAAAACCTTATAACTTCGCTTATGCCGTAAATGACCACTACTCCGGGGCCAATTTCGGACAGCAGGAGAAATCTGATGGGCAAAACGTCAACGGAGAATACAGAGTCCTCTTACCTGACGGGTTAGAGAGAAATTAATTCCGGAAATTATGCTTTCTTTCTACATATCCGGTCGAAATAATACTGTAATATTATATTTTCAATGAAAATTGCAGAAGAACTCAAATTGTCAAATACAATGCCGACTGGAAGAATGGTTTCAATGCTGATGTGCAGTATGAGGTAAAATTACGCCACAGAGACCAGTATAAATTACATTTGTGACTTTTTAATTTGTTAAGTATCGCAAACTATAAGTGAAACTTTATACTTAACAGGGAGAAGCCAAGTATCCCGAACCTCCTAAAGGAGGCTACGGTGGTCAATCCAGTGGTGGGGGCTACAGCGGTGGGGGTTCATCAGGGTCAGGATCAGGATACGGCGCTCCAACCGGTGGTAGCTCAACTGGATCAGGTTACAGCGCCCCTAGAGGAGGAGGTGGGGGTGGTTCATCAGGATACGGCGCTCCTAGCGGTGGTGGATACTCCGGTTAAAGTTCCTTATTCTATGAAACAATTGTTCCATGGCCAAACCCAAAGATATAATCTTGATCTAAGCTTTATACTGTCAACTATACAAACCCATTTCTGAAACTGATATTATAAATAATCTACATTTAAGTTAGGAAAGATAGCTCAATAAGCAACTATTATTTTAGTAAACGTTCTCACGCTCTCAACTCACTGTTCACCAGTCTTGTTGCTATTCATCTTTATCGGAGTCCTTCATAAACCTAAAAATAATGTACTCGTAAGAGTTGTATAGTGTACCTGAATGAAATATGTTTCATAAGCTAGCGTTTCTTATTTCAAATCTTTCTTAGCAGTGTTTATTTTAATTTTATGAAATTAGGAATAAGAAAGGTTTAGTCCATAATTCAATAGATTTCTGCTATAATCTCTCAATTTACTCGTAGTCAACTTTTAAAATACTTACGCTTGCTTAGCTAAGTTGGAAGGAGTGTGTAGTCCATCTCGAAGGAGCAAAAGCCAGTCTGTGATTTAATTCAAAGTATATTCAAGTAATACAATAAAAATTATATTTTATTACTCATGCTGTTCTACAAAGATTTATTTTGTGTAGAAATGTGCTACATTTAATTCATTTACCCACTCACTACCCTCTTAGAAATAGCATTGATTCTCAGACCCGATGACATCACAACTCCAACTTTCCAGGTTTATGCCAAGCAAGACGCAAAGATAGTTTTGCATGCACATATTCATGCAGTTAAGGAAACGCCCACGCCCAAGAGGTCGGAGAAGGTCAGTTAAACTTTGTGCTACGATTGGAGTTGCTGCCATCCAAGTTAGTACTTTTAAAGCAAAACTTAAGCTGCAATGAACTTCCTTTGAACAAGATCTGATAATTGATAACACTATTAACTTATTTTTCTGCAGAAAGGGATAAAGGTGACTTACGAACACATTCACAAGGCGGAATTGGTTACTGGCAAGGAACCTCCCACATCAGAAGTAACAAAGCGTATAAATGTCTGACTCCTCGAGAGGGATAAGCGGGCGGGGTTTGGCAACCCGACCCGAAGCCGTGTATAGTTTTGGATGATAGGATTCCTTATCCGGAGGAGAGGTAAGTTACTAAATATAGCCGTACCCTTTTGAACTACTAAAATTCCACGTTAAGAAGGGCATGAAAATTGACAAGTGTACTGAAGAATATCGTCAGGTTTGACGTCTTCCTTATCCCGCAATGTGCACTGCTAAGGGGAAAGGTCTCAACAGTCATGTTCGATGTTGTCAAGGACAAGTCAGGCTGGTAGTAAACAAAATGCAGCTATTGAAATTCAAACTCATCTGTATTTTAACTGGATTGGTATTGTCACCGTCCCAGCTCCATGTCACAAGTTGACTTACCTGACAGAGGAACAGCTCTGTTGGGCGAAAAAATAATGGAGTAATCAGCTTCAGTTTCTTTAAAGCTGTTCGTGCCCCTATTGGCTTAAAGACTTGGTTTGGTATTATCTTCCATGAAATCTAATTGTACTTCCTGTTCGTTTATCCTTTTCTGTGACTGACCAGTGTCAATTTTTTAATCAAATGCAATGTTGCGGTACCGCAACATTGCATTTGATAAAAAATTGACAACTAAAATAGCCATATATATTTTATACTTTTTCATTAATTATGAATTACTAGAATTACTATGAATTGCTATTTGTAATTATGAATTACTGTTACCTTTAAAAGTTACCAAAAATGTCTTAAGTAATCTATGTACGTTTTTTTCCTATTTGAAGTATAATAAATGTTTAAAAAAAATCAAATTTTTCCTAATTTAGATGGATTGATGGGGACTTTTTTTTAATGATAACTTCGACTAGTAGAATGAACAAAAAGTAGTAAAAAGATAAAACGTTGCTTCCGTACTCGATCTATTTTGGAGACTTAGGGATGGTGATTAGTGAATAAGCTGCGGACGTGGATTTGGTTTGCTGGGATCGTGTATGAGGACCGCAATTGTTTACCGGATGTGGTGATATGAATGGAAACGGTAGTGTATTGGCGCAACAACAACAGGGAGTACAAGGGTACATTGTACCCCCTAGAATTCCTGAAAGACTCTACCCGTTACATGTTAAGAAGGCTCCGCCCAGTCACATCCCCGCCCTATCCTTTAATTCTATTTGCAATCCCCTGGCACTCCTTCGTGGTATCGCCAATGATGGAGTAGTGGGAGCGGAAGCGACCACAGAAACGGAAACGGAGAAGGGAAAGTGGCCTAAAAAGGGGCACGAGAATGAAGGAAGGTTGTTACGAGACCGGAGGGTATGGACGAATTGGGTACTGCCGGTATGGGAAAATTGCTTTATGCTCACTACTTTGAGCTTAAGACGAAACAGGGTATGGTTTGACCCAGCAGGTCACAGACACGTTCAAGTAGGATAGGAAAGTAGACGGAGACGGCCCCAGTGAAGCCAAACATCATTTGTGGCGCATCACGATTGGTGGACAGTCGTTGCTCATGTCAATTCCAATGGAGCAAGATATTTCGTCTTGGGGATACAGGAAACACCCTACTTGTCCCCGAGCTTTACTGGCCAGTAAGGGGCCACGGCTTACACACTTATGACGAAGGAAGGTTAAAAATGAAAGGTTTGTCGGGTTATCTGTAAAGGAGATTACGTTGGACTCAATCAAGTTCCCTAGTCGTGTACATTACAAGGTAGCTGAACTTAAAAATAAATTGCCAACGTGAATGGGGGTTATGGATGACAATGTAGGGAATACTTCAGTTTCGTAATCCTTTATGTCACAGTGCAGTGGGTTGTCTGTAGGGTCCGTAAATATGAAGTGATGAGTGTGATTTATACCATGCAAGTAGTATACATTGAGTTAAATTTTATTGAAGCAAGCTTTCTCTCGCGTACGAGGTTTTCTTGTGCAAACCCCGATTTGACAGGAAACTACATTACATACAACTAAAATTGCTGTACTTTGAAATTTAATGCTTTAGGTAGAATTCCAGGTACCTGCGTAAAGTAATTACCAAATTCATGTATAAACTGAAACAATTGGTCTAATTTACATGCTGATATTAGATACACGTTCCAATTACTTTTGTACACAGCAGATGCTATTCAAGCAGTAAATGTTACTCCTCTGCTGGATAAGTCATCAGGACGGAAATCGTGTTGTCAATAACAGCAAAGAGATACACGATAAATGAGACTTTCTCCATGTTTCCATAAGGGTAGGCCCTGATCCCATAAGGTTTTAAGTTGTCCACCTTCCGCTTTAAATCCTTTTCCTTAGTTCCAAACGTGTCCTTCTTGACCATTTCCATATACTCATTAGAATTGGTGTCTATCTTTGCTCCCAGGACAAAAATGAGCCCAATAAAGGACAAGGAGTTGAGAATGAGTACGGGATAGATCATGTAGGCCCCTAGAGTGACCGTCCCATAGAAACGGAGTGCCCCAACTAGGCTCATTACGCTGAAACTCCCACCAATAAAGATGATAAACGGGAGCAGAAACTTGAAGTAGGACTTGTTGTAAAGGAGGTTGAAGACGCGCAGTTCTTCATACAGCTTTATATGCACTTTCGGTGAAAGATCCTCCGCACTGAATACCCGTTAAAATGTTTACCATCCATACCTTCATGTAACCAAAACTTACTAGTGCTTTTTTAAAAATTGACCTTACCCCAAAACGCTGGTCCAATGAGCAGTGAAGCTTACCCCTATGGTAAAGTACATAAAGTAAAAGCAGACTGTCTTGATGGACTTGAAACTAGAGAATACTTCCAAGACCATAAATACGCCAAAAGTATAGTAACTTTTGTATTCCATGGGAAACAGTGAGTAAATGTAGCAATACTCGTTCGGAAGAGTTGCAAAGAGGAAGGCAAAAGTTGATGGAGAATTTAAAGATATTCCATAGAAAAAGAGGGCTACTCTCTCGAACAGTTTAGACTCTTTGTAGCTACTCCCTTCTTGAATGAATTCTAAAATCGGTAAAATATTGGTCCAATCGAAGTTGCAACAAAGTACACTTTCAGTGGAGAATAAATTATAGAAATAAAACGTACCCTTAAAGTGGACCTCCAGACGGACCATTTCATTAAAGATTTCAACCATATCATCAGCCATGAAGAAGATGTTAATCATGATGCCTGCCCCCAGACCGTACTTGAGTCCCATAATGATATGCATGGTCACATGAGTGGTTTGGTCCCCCGAACTTTCCCCAGGGACAGGGTCAGAGGTGCTAGCGATGTAGAGGCCCACCATGTTATAACTTAGGTAGGCCAGCTCAATAAACAGGTAGAAAAGACGCCATCCAAAGGCCTTTTTGGACGGATTTAATCCTATCTGTTTTTTCTTTATGTCCACAACAAATGGGAGGATATTGATGTTAGCCGCTGGGGGTAGGAATTTCGCAACTATTTTGAAACCCTTTTCAGTAAACATTTTCAAGTTGGGGAAGTACTCGAATAGTTATCGCTATTTCAACATGTCAACAGTGTTAGACGATTATTAGCAAACGGATAGGTTTTAAAATGGCTAAAAAGAGCTGTTAGAAATCATGTAAGCATCCAAAAGTTTAACAAATGTGACATTAAACGTGACAAATTTGGAAAATATACTGACAGTTACAACTCTGACCTACAGGAAAGTGACCATAATCCAGTTTACTTTTTAGACTTTAGTACGGGGACGGAAGCTATTCTGTAGAGTTAATGTAGATTAGCTATAGAGTATGGGGAAAGTAGGAATGAAGAAAGCGTCGGAAATGCACTGGATCTTATAAAGCAATGCAAACCTTTATTGACCATCTTTGCTTCTATTCTGAGCAGTAACATGAATTATTAAAATACAATATTGACAGATGTTCGTGTTGTTAACGGCCGTTTTGGTATGCAGAGAATAGTAGTTTTTACGTCTTTATTGTTATCATAAGAAGGCAAATTAAGTCTTCTGCTTTACTACAGAAACACTCTCTGGTATAATTTCATAAGAAGAAAGAGGCCACGAAAGGAGATTTTTATCGAGATGCCTGGTTTGTTTATGAGGTTGCCTTGTTCTCGCAGTTGTTCGTGTTTTGAATGGCGTGTTAGGATATTTTTAATTATGTCAACGAAGAAAGCATTGCTGTTTAGATTTTTTTTGGGAAGTTTGTAACCCTTTATCCCCATCTTTAATATATTAGTAATGGTAATCGGGGACCGAAAAGGGGTAAGGCAGCTCTAAGACACTCATCGAATCGAAACGTCTGCTGGAGTCTTGCAATGTTTTGTATTTTCAAAGTTTTTGTTATTCAAGTAGCCACTAGAGTTGACAAAATAATTATTGGTCTTCCAGGTATCCTCATTTGCATAATAGATGTTATTAAATGTGTTGGCCAATTTCTAGAACAACCAGGACAATAGTCATGATAGGTCATCATACCGTTGCACAATGTATAATTAAGACTAGTCAACCCAGTAGCTCCAAATAAGACCATTAATACATAACTAATGATTTAATTTAGCCAGACTGGACTTTGAATGCACAAAAGTAGAGAATAAACTTGGACAGAACTGAGTGAAGAGTCCCTTATTTGACAGTTATCAGTTGAAAGTGTAGTAAACTAAATATCACGAAATGTAGAAAACAACTAGGCCTCCAGCAAAGCCTTTAGGACAGTATGCATAAAAACAATTTGCAATTCTCCGGTAAGCCCCGAGGGGTTCAATATGAACCAGGACCAAAGTTTAAGCCCGTCTTGAAACTTGGGCACATGCTTCTGTGATAATACAAGCTTAAAATTAGGTATATGCCTAAGCTCAGCTCGGAAAAATCTGCTTTTTTCCCCATAATCAGATGATCAGATCAGTCTATGAATATTCAGAAATAAGTTTTCCTACTTTTCTATAAAAATCACAAAAACATGATAAGTTTGGCTCAAATAAAAAAAGACAGGCTTGGATAAAATAAAAAAAGCCGTAACAGATAAAGTTTTGAAAGAAAATGAAAGATATACATTCACTTCTGTTGCTGTTACTGTTCTTCAGAGTTATTTAAAATGCCATGTAGTATATAACGTATTCCTAAAATGAATGGGCTCTACTAGCTGTACTCAGAGGTGTGTTAAATATTGTCCTCCTGCACTGGCAAATTGTCTACAATTCCACACAATTCTGTCCAACCGTTCAAAAGATTACCATGAGTAAAGGATTGCTGATGCGCTTGATTAGTAAAAGAGGATTATACTTAAAGCGCTTCCGTCCGACGTCTTTCTATATTACGTCAAAAGCTTTCAACTACCTACAGCATACCATCAGTACTTTTTATGGCATGGAGGTCCAGGTTTATGGGATTTAATTTTCTAAATGGAGAAAAACTAATAAAAAATTCAAATTAATCAAGTAATTTTATGGCTGGATTAATCTTTATAGTTTGTTTCCTGTGCGTCATCAACTGCAAGGCAGAGTCAATGAAAAATAGTAGCGGTTATATTGTGTAAAATGCGCAGAAAATATATCGTTGGACTGAATAAGAAGTTTTATTGTTTCACCGAATCATTTTCCAATAAAAATAAAATATTTTTTTAATAGGCCCGTTTAATTAACATATAAGCATTGGATGGGCTTAAAAGCATTTTAGACACTATTGATGCGGCCGTTTGCTTTGCCGAAAATAATGTATATGCACATGAACTTAATAAAAACTAGGAAACCATCGGTGTTTATGGTAAAAATAAAAAAAAGGTTGCATCAGAACATTTCCTTTTTCATTAAAATTATATCCTTTCATTTCATATGACTAATTAATCTTACTTTACTTCTTTACCTTTGATCAATCCTTCCTGTCTCTAATTTAGTTCTTACTAAAAGTCCAAATGTATATTTATAGCTACCAGCTACCTAATTTTATAAACTAAGAAAGTGGTTACATTACGTATGCGTATAACGATAGTCAGAGATCCCAGATCTGTGAAATTAAGCCGTATTCATTCAATTTTGTATAATGGTTTGGAATATGACTCGTTCTCAAAAGCATTTTACATTTAATTTCAATGCAATTACAGTTCAATAAAAATCTCTGCAATTATCCCCTAAAATTATTGTATACTTTAAGAAAATAAAACGTTTAGTTTAGTTTAGTGTTAATAAAATAGAAATTTCAGCCCGTTTTGCTGCCACCAGAACTTCAAACTAGGTACATCGCTGCTTTTTAAAGGTTTACAATCGAATCTAATGTTTTTGCTGCACATAAATTAAGTTTTGAAAAAATATATAATGATGGATTAGTGAATCTGAATATACTAAAGACCACTGCACATTTATATTTTCAGTAAATTTTATTTTAGTTCACTTTAAAAAAACTATCTTTCATTTTAAAACTTACAAAATATTTACAAACCTACTCAAGATTGTCTGCCAAACTGTAAATAAGCGTTAGCAGTCTCACCAGTCATCAACTACTTTAGTATGTAAACTATAAACAATGCTTCCACAAAAAGTATTCATTCGCCGAATATTAAATTAATGAAATGGTGGAGACACGTCTCTGACAGCAGCTTGAATTTGTGGTGAGATAGATAATAATTGAAACTTATTTTAACATTTGCGACTTAATTGTGGAAATATGAACGTTTTTAAACCTGCAATCTAAAATAGGCACATTGTCTCACACAGTTTCTTAATAAATAATGATTTACAATGTCCAAACGACTGTCACTTTGACTGACATCAGAGCAGAGTGCATTTTTGGCATTTAATGCACTATTGCATTTGGTACTTATCTATGCAAAATTGTCCCTACAAACACACAACACTTGCACTTTATTCCACTTGCCCTGCATCATCAAGCTACCGCTGCGCTGAAGGGCAGTTTTGGAGTTGAATCGTTCACCTAAAAGCTGTTATTTTATTATGCAATAATCTAACAAAGTTGCAGAATGAAACCACAGCTTCAAAAGCTATAATTAATTGTCAAATATTAAACTCACCTACAAGCTTCGCTAACACTAAAAACCTACTCAAAAAAGCTGTCCTGTCTAAGGCTTATGTAAGCACGGAGGCCGGGTGTCCGTCTGTCCGTCTGGGTCCACGATAACTCAAATACGGGTTAAGCTAAGCCCCCATAATTTGGAATGTTCCTTTGTAAGGTTGAAAGAAAGAGCCCTATTAAAGTTTGTGACAATCAAACGAAGTTTTGATACCCACGCGGGTCAAGCCACCTCCACGGGTAAAAATATCAAAAGCTCATTTTTGGAGCTTGGTTGAAAAATTGTCAATTTAAAGTAATAATTCTCGAATCTAAAAGTTTTACAGCCCGTGGGGGTCAAAAACCCAAGTAGTCAAACCCCTGAAAAATTACATTTCTACCCATTTCTAACTAATTTCTAAATAGAAGATGGTTGTTAAGGGGCCTTGAATGTAAAAGGGACTGGAAGTTGTAGAATAAAAGGGGTGTGGGGGCATAGCCCCCACCACCTTCTCAGAAAACGCTAGAAAGTAAGGCTTAGACAGGCTCGGCTAGCTGCACTAAGGAGGTTTAAATTTTAAGGCAGCGAGGGTCGAAGGGTTTTACAGGAAGTCATGTACCGTAATCCCTTTTCAACCACATTGGATTTTCAATCCTCTTAAAAACCTCAATACTGACACTTCCTTCCTATTAATCTCCGACAGTTGTTTTTACAATTTGTCCTTCATTCACTCAGGAAAAATGATCCAACAAAAATAGCCCTTTTAGTCCATATGAAGGCCTTTATAAAGCACATCAATGAAAAACCCTTATGTAGAAGTTTAGTGAGTCGGTGTAATTGAATAAGTAATTGAAATGGGCCTATTCATTCCAAAATCAATATTAACAATGTCCATATTAGTTCTGCCTCATCATTATCCATTTAACGTAATTCCAAATACGGAGAAGAGTCGTGTGTCCTGAACACGCTACGAGTATGTCTGCATGACGCTGTTTCTTGCCATTCAGAAGTTATTTTATGCAACATTTTTGGAGTGTTTAACCCTTTACCATAGCTTAACCATAATAATTGTAAAAAAAACCATCATAAAATTGTAGAGTAAAAATATAAATTGAAAAATTATACAAAAGCGGGCTCATCAATTCCTTTTTAGCATGATTTCTAACTATAAGTGTAGTTCAAATTAAATTGCAAAGAACATCTAGAAATCCAAGCAATTCAATCAATATCTTCAATAAACAAATTAATATGCATACATTTCCTATGAAAAAAATAAAACGCTATAAAATATTTATTCTACTTCAAAATATTAACTAAACTATTGCAGTTTCTGGAAAATCGTAAAAAGTCACCTAAAAATGACCCATATACGTCAAATCATCTTCAACTACAAAACGACCTTGGCGATACAAAAATCCCATGTTATTGACACCTTTCCTCCACAAACAACTCATCTAGCTAGAAGCAGCATATCATCAGCATCACTTGGTCATTTCCATTTTACTACCGACTGCGACTACAAAAAGCAAATCAGATCGTTTCCCAAGAAGATATTGTTATCAAATCACATCATCCCTTACCCCTTTCCAAGACTTTGACTCGATTTTGCAAAAAAAGCTTAATGGATTCTCCTCCCTCCCCTATACCCATTACGGTTGGTGTTAATGATAATGATCCTAAAGATAATTATTAGAGATGCTGCAGACTTAAGAGGTGTAATTCAATTTCCAATTGTAAAAAATTAAAGTGCATCCTTCACCAACCAAACCACCAAGAACCGGACAATCGCCTTTGATTATCCGTTATCTCCTCCTCTAATGCTGTTGTCGTAATATGTTGTAAGTAATGCCCAATAATAATATGGTATTCAAAGGGACCCTCTTCTTCAATCTTGTTCATCAATTATCCTTATCTAGATCTTGACGCAGAGAATCCATTTCATTACAACAATTCTCGTCACATCATCACATTCATAACGCAATGCAGCCTTAGGATTACACACACATATTCATTTTTTTATCTGTGATTCTACAGAACTTGAATTCAAATTTTATCCCTGTGATGTTTATCGTAGCAAAATATTCCTAATAATTAACTATAGAGTTAAGATTAGATCTTGTACGCGCATCATCTTATCATTGCCTACCGCTAGCCGACTATTCATCCGCAGTTATCTGTGGACTTAGGCTGAATTAATTTGCTAACAAACTTCAAGTTTGCTCAGATATAACGTAATTTTACTCTAGGTTTATGTGTAGCTTGCATCATTATTTTTTATATCTGGTTCAAGATCATTATAATAGGAACAATTGTACTGTAAATTAATGAAAAATGTACCAAGAACTTGCATTATCACTTAGCTGACTTTCAAAAAATATTAAAGTTATATTAAAGTTAGAAGATATTGTTAAGTTGTGTAGTAAAATTGATTCAATTTGTTCATCTAACCATGTCATTCAATTCAATATCATGTGTACCACTTTCATTGTTAAAGATATAGCTTTAGTTAATGCTGCACTAGTTACTGTATGAACTATTAGACTGACCGCAGAAGTTAACTATCTGATGATAACTGTAGTGCAGAACTTTCTTTTGATTTTAAATACTTTTATGTAATCTACTTTTTAGACAAAATTAACATAGGTTGTAAACGCTGGGCTTCATGCATCCTTCGTTTTCCTTGATAAACAAATGCAAAGAAGAAGTTTATTTGCAGCACTGTTTGTTTGACTTTACTGCATTCTCATGTGTGATTTTAAATGCTCTGAAATTGCTATTTTTGCCATTTGCATGAATACAAGCATTCATATACATTTTGCATTGCGGTTTTGGTAATGTATTAGTGTATTTTGTACAATTCTGACTTGAGTTGATCATCTCCATCAAACGACGAACCGGAAAACCATTGATTTCCAAAACAAACTACGCTTCATTGTTAATTCTAACAATTTTACAAAACGCGTATTGTGACATCCGGATTAGTCCTACAAGCAAAGCAACAAATAACATTAAAAGCGACAGTCAATCCAATCCAATCCACTAACTAAACTCCTCTTTGAAAAGTTCCAACTCATCCATCTTAAGGGATGACTTGGTTACATTTCTCAAGGCAGAAGACCCTCTCACATTACTCATTACATATGCAATTTAGTTTTACTACACAGAAAAATGTAGCATTTAGGTCAGCAGTAAAGTAAAGCGTCGTATATTCATCTTCATCATTCATCAATCCCTCCTTTTACTCACTTTACGTCGATATCAAACTGCTAACAATCGTCTTCAATGCCACAGCAATGCGGACGACAAAACCACTTGAAATTCTCACACCTAATTTAATTTTACTACTTTACTAACGATTACGGCACCAAGTACCGCACGGGCAAGATCGTTATGCCAGTCTTTAGCAATTTTCAAGGTCGCGTCTAGGATTTCGAACTCGTTTCACGAACAAGTCCACTCTTTTAGAGTCGATTAGCCCTCCACCTAATTGGCAAATTAACTGTCTATTGTCTCACGAAAGGGAAGACCATGTGTACACGTCAATCTAAACTTAAGTTTATAAATGCGCACGGTTTAGTTAGATTTCGAATGCTTAAGAAATTACTTCTAACTTTTACGCACAGCAAAGTTAATTTAAAAAGCAAGTGGTCATTTTGTGTGCATGTATCCTTAATCCTGTTGGGAACGAAGTTGTATAAGAAACTGTAAGAAATAAAAGTTATCACAAAATGTATTATCTGTTAGTGGTAAATGTGGGTGGTTCTTTCACAGAAATATTGATGGGTTTCTTCCAAACTTTGACACAAAGTGACACCCCCTTCAGTCAAGATCAAAATGTGTAGCATCATCAACAACCGCCCATTTGCAGGGCCAAAGAGACATAAGGATGATTGATGCTTGATCTTCTTAACACTTCGCAAAACATGTTACATTGCATTATGCGAATGCAATGTCCTGCTTACCTTCCATTAGATTAAGATTAGCTAGGTTCATTAGTATTATTAATTCTATCATTTTATAAACAAACCTTGTCCTTCAAATTATTAATTATTTCTGTTTCACTGACTTTAGCTAAATAACACTTTTAATTATAATGAAATATTTTTTATAAGTTCTGTTCAAGAAGTTGGTTCTTTGTAAGGAAACGCTTAGAGTTGAAAGGTGACTACAACTTAGTGTTACAGAATTGACAGTCCAATAACAATTTCATTCCGCCTTTTCTGAGAAATTAAACTTTTGGCCATGTTAATTAAAAGTGAAAATGTGTCTTAATACCAATACTGAGTGCATAAAATGACATACAGTATCTTTTTTCTGTCTCTACTGGCTATCAAAATCTTCTATCCGTAATTACAATTAGTCTGACAAAGGCCGTTATGTTCTGTTACCTATTTTTAAAGTTGTACACGTCTAAATCCAATTCGATTAGAGAAACCAATTTAAATGTCAACCTCCACTACACGAGTAGATCAAGGTTCTCATCTTTTCGTCATAATTTCCGAAAATGTTTAAAAATTACTTTCATTCAGCTTATTGAACAACTTAGCCGTATGCCTCATATAAATGTCAAACCCTAATCAATTATTGGGGTTTTTTTTATAAAAAGAACTTGAATACAACTTCAACTTTATATCTCTTTTTATGCAAACAAAGCAAAAGCATATCCGTATAGCGTGAAGTATTATATCAGATATTGCACTGATTTTAAAGTCCTACTTTCTGCTGAAAGCGTCAACAACATCCTGTCTGCATTTGTCTCCTAAGCATTTTTGGAATGGTTATTTAATCCATAAAAATTATTACGACATAGCCAAACCCAAGAAAACACCAGCCAGTAACAAGGGTAAAGCCTCTTTTAACAACACATATACAGCTAAACTATGGTCATTTAAGGGATCGCTGCAACCATTAATAAGCAAAACGAATGATTCAACTTGGTCCGACTGAAATCATCAAAAGTGTCGCCTTAACACTTGACGTTTTACTGTGGCCGAGATGGATTTTAATGATTTCTCAAACCAATTCGCTGTTGACACTGAATTCAACAATAAAAAATAGCCAGTGCCAGTAGTAAAGATTAAAATGCTGTATTAACTTGATTCTACCAAGCTCAGCCATTAGTTAACGGCATTAAGAATATAAAAAAAGTCATGAATATGTCATCGCATCGCTGCTACTACTGCTACAACTAACTGGTGGCTTAGAACTTGCTACGCATATTGAGGTGACAACTGTGAGAAGATACGCATGAAAGTTTTAGTCTTGAATCTTGACTTAGCACCAATAACTTTAACTGATGTTCTCTAACTACTGAACTTCCATTTACCATTTACTAGATAACATAATCCTTGTCCTTATTTCGTTTAAGAAAAAAAAATCACCCTCCGTTCGCCCGTGATGACGATGAGGATAATAATGATGATGAACCAAATCATTTGGAAATTACCGTATCAATCTTCCAAAGCTAGAAGCAGTATAAGTCTAGTGGTCATCAATACCAATAGCTTTTTAGGAAAAGTACCTAATGATAGAAAAAAAACCACTAAAACCTATCCTTATCCTTCAATCTCCATCTCCATGCGAAACTCCCGATCATGCAATTAGATAATTAGGATTCCAACACGGAGTTTTACGTACCATTGAAGCTTAATTTAATTATTTCATAAGTACGGTAAGGACTTATCATTTTAAAAGGTTTAAGAAATTAATATGATACTCAATCAAGCAATCTTAGTACTTTAATTTCAGTAGTAGAAGAAGCAGTTAGGGGTAACTTCCTTCCTCTTAATGTTTTTTAATTACAGTTGCTTTGCTCTACGGCTTCCTCTTGGATGAAAAATTGACCTAGGCAGGGTGGCTTTTTAATAACTAAAGTGCATTAAAAAATTATGTACTTTTGAGCAGCCAAGCTATTAGGTTGGATGGTTGGTTGGTTTAATGCCCTTGAGTTTTTGAAGCGAGACAGGATAATAATTCTAATCAGTCTTAGTCTTGGTCATAAAGATAATTAGATGAATTAGGACCTTTAAACGATCTTCTTTAATCCATCATTCTTCAGTAATTTATTTCATGCAATGTAATCTCTCTAGTTTAATCCTTCTTGTTTTGTTTCCTATCAAACAAAACTAACTTAATTATAGTTTTAGTAAACGAAATATGCGGCTGCTGAGAAATGGTTTTAATGTTTCAAAATTATACTTTTCAGGTAGCATTTACCTTTTTTTCTAGCTAAACCAAGACAATCATCCCCAGTTTTTGTCTAATTACCTCTAGTAGTAGTCGTTGCAGTCATCAAAGTCCGTCACTCAGTCATGCTCATTCATGATTGTCCAACGAATATTGACGTTCAAGGAAGAACATTCAATGAAGCATTGAAACCTTATTTACCGTGGTTTACACTTGAAATCTACTTGTAGTTTTTTAATGTGAGTCCAAGTAGTTTATGGAAGTAAATTCAAATCACCTCATAAGCCCCTCACCAACTGTGAAGGACAAGGATAAGCCAACATTTTTATTCAGTTATTATAATATGAATAAACGAAATACAAAGGTAGCCAAACGGTTCATTGTTGTCATTTGTAGCAGAGATTCTGTTTGGTCAAAACTTCCAGGGTCTTTTCTCTGGTTTAGTGGATGTATACATGTTGCTCTGATTGAGATTTTGATTGTTATTTGAAAAAAATCCTTATCAATGAAACAAGAGACTATTATCTTTTAAGATCGTACACTTCTTCAGTAAACTAACTTACGAAACATACATTTGCATACATTCGTCTTTCTCGTCAAAACAAACACTGCTAGTCTAGTATACAGTTTAAGTTTAATCAACCTAATTAAAGAAAGTAGTTTGAAAAATGCAACCTCATTTTATTTATTTAGCATGCGAATAAATAAGCACGTGCCTAATCATCCTATTCCTAATCTTCGATATCTCATAGGTATTTTGGAGATTTGCACAAACTATAATGTCATCTTGAGCTCCGTAATTGCCGATGATTTAGTGGTAGAAAAGAATGAAGGAAATAAACAATTGAAAATATGTTTTTTAAATCTAAACTATTTCATGTCATTTTAAGCAAGACAAATAAATTGACAGAAGTCCTAAATTTATACGTTTGTTCTAAATTATTTTAAACAATCCAGGAAGCAAAAGTTTTAACTTTTTTGTCTCGAGAAAGCAAGCGTTTTTACAACAAAAATCTCATCTTCTTCCACGTCTTCGCAGAATAAACAATGAAGCAAACATTATCACGCAAAACTCTGTAAATCAAGACATTATAATAAATATGAAGCTGACAAAAACTAATCTAACAGATCCCAGGGTTAGAATAATTTATCACTTGAGTAATCAAAGCAAGGAGGAAGATCAAGATTCAAGATATAAAGTTAGTAGGTACTCCTACTTCAGTAGTAGTGCATGTTAGCGGAAGCTTAACTACTTCAAAGAGTTATCTCTCTAATCTTCATGTTTCATGTCGTGTTAGTGTTAGTTTTATTCATCAACTATAACTTGCACTTGAGCCATCTTCATCTTTATAATTTAATATCACGCTCAAAATACCACCTTCCCTTTTCTTCTGTATCATAAATAAGGATTGATCTGATTAAAATGTCGTTCGGCTTGACCATGAATCTTGAAACTGCTCGCTCGTACGGAACGACCTTCTAGCGCATCTTAAACCTCACATTGATTTAAATTTAAGGCTTATTCATCGTTCACAAAGTACAGATTATGCAAATGCACTGCTCATAAATAAATACTAATCCAATCAATTCCTTCAAGTAAACGAAAGCTAATTTCAATCAAAAAACGATAAAATGAAAATTGCGAATAACTAATTTCCGAAAGAGGATTACTCTTTTATTTATTGACACAATGGAACCATATATTTGGTTCCTTCAATCAACTCCATCCTCACTCACTCAAACAATCACAATCCCATAGAAATCCATATTACACAACTCTTCATCATTATATTATCTTTTTAACATAATCTACATGTATCTATATTTTTTATTTTATCCAACTCAATCAAAATTAGTCAGTTTGGAGGTGAGGATGAAGAAAAGATTAATCAATATTCAATGCTACGAATTAATCTAAGTTTCTTTCATTTCACTCTCCATCTTGTTTTCCTAATTTACTTTGTCAATTTTGACACACTGCATATTTTAAGCCATTGCATTGCCATTCAAAACCTAAAGCCAGACAGACTGCACTGGTAAAGGTATTGCTTTGTTGCATTAAATAATTTACCATTTTAATCCATAATCCTTTGAAACATGAAATTGTACCCCATTCAGTTTCCCATCCCTTCAGATCTCCGATAAAAAAGCGTGAATCATAAATAGACCTCTCAATCCTCCTCTGCATATCAACTTGCCTCCTTTCACGCTTTAATAATATTTGTTGAACTAATACAAATCTATCAATAGCATAATGGAGTCAGCATGTGCTCGATGCCCTCCAGCCTTTGTCCCCTAATGTTTCTACATAAAATGTTAAATGTCTTGTACTTGTACCTGTTGGACGGAGAAGCCTTCATTGTATAATCTAAATATGCAATTCAATTCAACAACAAATCACGCTTCCTTTTATTCGTCTACAAGAAAGCCATTCATCAATATCACACTCAAGAAGATCTCAACACCTCTTCTGCGTCAATCAATCTGACCAACGTACGTACCATGCAACAGTAACAGGGAAGATACATACTGGATTTCATTATGCATTAGTTAGATGCTTTAGTTAGCTAATATTTAAGCTCAGGTACTCGCATTCTTCATTTTCCTTTAGCATGTAAGTCATTGAATGCATTGTATTATATCACGCAGTTACACAGTCTAAAACGCTTCGAGACAATTATTTCTTTAATGATTCAAACTAATTTTTAATTTAGCATCTTCTAAACCAAGAGCACAAATACAAATGCTTGCATTACATACAAGGAGACCTTAATTTTATTTATTGATCCTCCTAACTAAAGACGGCTCAATGTCATCTCTTCAAGCTCGAGACTCGCTTTGTACGTAATGTACATATACAATTGCACCGACTAAGCAGACACAACTTACTGCCCTATAAAATTATCATAATGAATTTATCTTAAGAGCTATGTTTAGTTACCGAGAATCATGCACTCCTAATTAGGTTATCAGATCACTAATGAATGACCCAGGTAGGTAGGTAGGTCAGGCTAAAGGTAAAAAAATCTTCAAAAATGAATGCACACATGCAATAATCTTGTACAAGGATCAGAGCTCATCTCATCTCCCTTCTTCACCTTTCTTGGCCAAGTTGGCAAATAGAATTTAATCAGAAAATTTGCAATGAATTGACACATCCATTAAATTTAATGAGTTTCGAAAACACATTTGCAGATTTATATTTAATTTTGTTTCAATTTAAGTACCTACCTCTCCATTTCTTTGTAATTGAATTTTCAATACATAGACTAAACTAAAAGAAAGAAAGAAAAAATCAATCGAATTTCATTTTCAGTCAACTACTCACAAACTCAAGGTGTGCTGATAATAAAGGAGGGCGGTATACTTTTTTAACAAATAATATTAATTAATATTTTCATCCCTGTACTTATTGAGAAATAATTCATCATACTATTAATATTGTTACATTTTTTATTATATCATCGGAAAGAAATAGAGCACTCTTCCCATATTGAACAGTGTAGAAAACCTCCGATAGGGAATTAATGCACAAGTTTCTATCTAGTGTAATTTTATTAACTCCATAAGTAAGTTATTTGAGCCGTTTATACTCATTTTTATTGCTAGTTTGCACTTAATTTACAGAATTCAGAAGAAGGGCTTGCTTGCATTTCGTGAGCGAATCATCCTTTCAATAATACCTTACTTCTACTACCACTACCACTACTACTACCACTACTACCACTACTACTACTACTACTACTACTACTACTACCACTACTACTACTACTA
>JAQFZX010000154.1:0-86171 GCA_034682405.1 Hydroisotoma schaefferi
GTATTAACATGGACAAGATAGGGAAAATTTAATTTTTTAACATGGAAAGGTAGTGGGGAATTATACCGGGGGGGGGATTATTTCGGGAAGTACGGTAGTTTATAATGAATACAAAGTAGATTACTCAGCGTCAGCGTCGTTTAACGTTCTAGGTGACCCTAACCATGAGAACGCCACCTTACCCAGGAACTCTACCCAAAAACATCCAACAAGCTCCCGAAATCAAAGAAATAACCAGCGAAGGAGTGATTTTAATAGACGATGAATTTATTCCATGCGATGTTATTCTACTTTCTACTGGTGGGCAGATCTCCTATAGAAATAAACTGGTTTCAGTTATCATTTGAAATGCAATTAGTCACATCCTAATCCTAATTTTTCCAGGATACGAATACTTCTACCCATTTCTAACACCAGAATGTGGATTGGAAGTTCAGAAAGGGAAAAAGATTAGCTCCCTATATCGACATTTAATTAACGTTAACCATCCTTCAATGGCACTGCTAGGCATCCCCATCAGAGTATGTCCCTTCATCCTATTTGACTGTCAGGTATGGTAAAAAGCTTATTAAATCCGCAGTTAGTATTACCCTAAATTCTCGCCCATATGTCGCGGCTTATATGGATAAAAAAGATTTTTTGAAGCGTGTTTAACACGAGAAAGATACCCCTTTTAACATGTAATGGATAGGCATGCGGCATAATTAACGAGGGCAGCATATGGGCGATGATTTAGGGTACCTACTCAGCCTTGACTTTTATAGCTGGCTATAATAATATCTTTATTTTTCCAGTCCAGATACTTCGTAAAGTACCTCGAAGGCCGTGTAAAGGTCCCTTCAAAACCCGAAATGCTTGCGGAAATAGACCAAGAATCCGAATACAAGGATAATAAAGGCCTACCCCTGAGCAGATACCATGAACTTGAACACCTCCAATGGACCATGCATCTAAATCTGCTCAAAGACGCCGGTCAACCTCCAGACCTTCTCAAACCTTACGTTAGAAAAATTTATGAAGCGGTAGCAAAAAGACGAAGAGCCCTTCCACAAATTTATAGAAATGATCAAGTTATCATCTTAAACGATACAGAGTTCAAGATCTGTGAAGCCAGTTTGTAATTCATATGGGACTTTTACTATTAAATACCGTATTTCCGGAAATTACACCCCCGGGGGAGTTAATTTTCAAAGCAAAAATTTTAAAAAACTTTTAAAATGGGGAAGATAGGGGGAAGGATAGGGGGATTTTTTCGAGGGGGGAGTTATCAGGGGGGAGGGTAATTTTCGGAAATACGGTAAATAGTTAGAGTGTCTTTAATCAAATCACCTTCGATTTCCAAAGTTTACCATCTCTCTCTAAAAAATCATATTCAAACTTCTTTAATGTCTTTAAGGATTTTTAAATAAAATTGTGCGTAGGGGTCTTTGCCAAAACGGCTAGAAAGTAAAGGCCATGGTATAGTACATCTACCATTGTCATTAATTGTAATTTAACTTAAATATTGCCCACATATTTCAAGCGTAAACTTACCCTATATCCTTGCCCATAAGCCGCCCTCGTTAATTATGCCGCACGCCTATCCTTTATATGTTAAAACTATTATCTCTCCCATGTTAAAACATGCTTCAAAAAAACATTTCTTCATATAAAAGCCGCGGCATATGGGCGAGGACTGCAAGGAGTAAAGAACAAACACTAAACCGGGTCAATAAAGGTAGTTACTTTCAATTTGCTTGTAATTTTACAAACCAAAATTTCCAGCAACATTAAAATTTTCCTAACTCCAAAATCCTTAACATTTCACTGAAAAAGTACCCAACTTTTTACATGAAAAACAAAACAAAGTAACGTATTTCCCGTTTTAATTCCCCCTATCGTTCCATGCTATAAGTCCTATCTTGTCCATGTTAATAGAATTTCTAATTTTCCCTTCGAAGTAATAAAGCCCCATAGACAAAGTATCACTTCTTACTTTGTCTATGATAAAGCCCCAGGGGAATTAAAACAGGAAATACGGTATAAAGCTAAAAGACCCAAAAAATATCCTAGACTTTGCATAGAATTCAACAACAGCAGCGGTAGCATTAAATCAATGTGGGCAGAACAGCCCAAAAACCGACTTTTGACAGCCAATAACATCTAATTTTTCTGCGGATAAATTATTTTGATAAGACTAAAGATAAGGTATTTGATAAGGCTAAAGATAAGGTAATCAGTTAGGAAAAATGACGGCGATAAATAGTGTATACATAATTTCCAAATCCGGGGGTATGATTTTTAATTACGACCACAACTTTCCAAAAGTGGAAACCGAAAAGACGTTCACTTATCCATTGGATATCAAAATGGAACTAAGGAACAAGAAGCTTATCGTCGTTTTTGGACAACGGGATGGGATTTGTAGTAAGATAAGCACACTTTTTAAAAAACCCCAAATCCATAGGATTTTTAACTAAAAACTTGAATGTTTAGTTGGACAAACCCTCCTGTCAGTGAATGGAGGTTTGGTCAACATTGATAAGTTGGAATCGGGAGAAGATGTACAGGAATATCTTGCAGAGCCGTCAAACTTTCCGTTAAAGTAAGATAAGATAAGATGGTTAAGATAAGCATTTATTACGGTGGTTTGGTTGGAATATTTAATTTTTAAGAAAAACTATGATTTTTTCAGCCTAAGGTTTGGCCGGACGAGAATGACAACTAATGAGAAGATGTTCCTGGGAAGTATGTTTTATCCTTTGTATGCCATCGCAAGTCAGATAAGTCCGGAGCCCCATTCATCCGGGATTCAGTTGCTTGAAGCTGAGACTTTTAAGCTTTACTGTCTGCAAACACTGACTGGTAGGTATATTTGGGGTTAAATCCCGTTTTAAGGATGCAGTTTGAGGATTTGATAATATTTTTATTTTTAATTGCAGGAGTAAAGTTTATTGCTATTTCCGACCCTAAATTAACCGTGATGGATGTCGTCCTTCGGAAAATATATGAACTGTATGCAGATTATGTGCTGAAAAATCCATTTTACTCGCTAGAAATGCCCATCAGATGTGAATTATTTAATGAAAATCTTAAGAATCTTTTAGAAACTGTTGAAAAGACGGGAATAACTAATGTGTAGTGGGTAGGTTTTTAGTGTTATTTCATATTTAGTAATGTTAATTTAACTTATTATTAAGCCTTTACAATCTGCTGTGAAAGCATAAATGTATTGATGCAACTGCAACATTGTCAACTTTTACATTTCAATCTTTAGCGAAAAAAAATATTTCCATTAAAAAAAACGTCCTTGTATTTTGTATGCATACTTTTTTGCATGTAAGATTTTTATTTGCGTGTAGATGATATAGACAATCAAGTGTTTCCAATATAGGACACGTGGTATAAGGGCAAAAATGAATAATAATACTAATAATTTAGTAAATTAGTACATATACATTCATCATAGAATCTACAATGTGTAAGTTGCTGTTAAAGGAACAATTAGGCTAGCAGAGCTTGACTAGCGAAGACTAGTCATACAGTCAGTACAATATAATCAATGGCCACTTAAAATTCACCCATCATCCAATAAAACCGAGGTAATTTGTAGATAGGCAAGCAAAAAAGTTAACAAAAACTACTGAAGTACATCAAGCTCGGAACGAAGGTCATTTAGATGAGGTAACCAGTAAATAACCACTTTGTTGCCCGTCATTGCATTTGGTACAACTAAGTGCTATAACTTGTCCACTTGGAAAATAAAACTTCATTTTTATTGTAAATGGCATGGGATGCCAAAGCTCTGTATTCAAGAGTAGATGAAAGTTTTCGCCCACAAGGATTTACTTACCTTGGATCATTTATAAGTATCTCGGAGTTTCACGCTCACTTGCCTGTCCAGTATTCTCCACTGGACAAGAACAATCTCTGTTGAAGAAATATATTAAAATCCCAAAAATAATAGCGCCCAGTAGTTCTTTTATCATTTAACAAAATGCTTCTCCTACAGAAATTCCGTTCGTTAACTCTACTTCTGGTAATTACGCTAACGTGTGTGGATTTTTCAACTTCCGAAAAGATCCTATTTCTCCTACCGTTAGCCTGTCGAAGTGAGACCCATTTATTCGTCCCCCTAGCCAAAGAGCTTGCTATCAAGGGTCACGACATTGTATTCGTGTCACCGATAAGTACCGGCATAAAAATGCGAAACTTCGTGGAGCTGAACCCCGTTAAGTCCATCACACCTACCGATTTTGACAAGTCCAAATCACCAAGTCCTCAAGACCTTAGAAAAGCAAATAACAATCCCTGGTTTATAATAACCTACGACACTAGTTTCTTACACGATGGCTGCCACCAAGTGTACAAAAATCCTGAGTTTATGAAATTAATGGACCAGCATTTTGACCTGTTGATCCTCCCTTCACACTTTAATGATTGCTTTCAAGGACTCGTTCATAAGTTCCAAGCCCCCTTCATAATAGTATCTAGCATGCCAGCCATGTCCCCCGTTGTTGAGTATACGGGACTTAGGCAGCCCTTTTCATTTGTTCCCAATTCAATCTTTGAGTTTACAGACAGAATGACTTTTAGAGAGAGATTGGTCAACCACATTATGGAATGGGGTTATGGTCTGCAAACTACTTATATTCACAACCCAACCTTTGAAAAAATCTATCGCCAATACCTTGGAGAGGATACCCCTTCGATTAAAAGTATTGGAATGAATGTAAGCATGATTCTATCCAATGCTCATTTCTCCGTAAACACTCCACGGCCTTCTGTACCGGATATTGTGGATATCGGGGGAATACATTGCCAAGAACCCGTTCCACTTTCCAAGGTAGCTCAATACATCGGTGCTTTACGTTTATTGAATATTGAACAGAATATTGTTGTAAACTTTTGAAATGGTTCAGGAATTAGAAACCTTCGTGTCAGGAGCTAAGGATGGATTCATCTTTTTCAGTATGGGATCCCTTACGCAAGGTTCAAGTTTTTCAGAAGAATCCAGAAAAATGTTTCTCAAAGTATTCTCAAAACTGAAGCAGAGGGTTTTATGGAAATGGGAGACGGAAACTATGCCGGATCTGCCTTCAAATGTTAAATTATCCAAATGGCTTCCGCAGCAAGACATTTTGGGCAAGCTTTTAGTTTACGGAAGACAAGAATTAAGTTTTTCTTGAAGAATTAACAAGTAACATTAGTAAATTTTATAGGACACAAGAACATTCGACTTTTCATTTCTCACGGGGGACTTCTAAGTACTCAGGAAGCGGCTTATCACGGCGTACCCGTAATAGGCTTACCGGTTTGGGTGGATCAAAATGTCAACATGAAACTTGCAGCTAAAATGGGCTTTGCAATTAAACTCGAACTTCTCGAGCTGAATGAAGAGATTTTGGAAACTTCAATAAAAGATATTCTTTCCAATCCATCGTGAGTTTTGGTTTACAATAAATATCAAGAGGCTATGAACAGTTCAGAATAATGCTACTATTTGGGTGATTCTAGGTACTCCAAAAAAGCGAAAGAGATTTCAAAAATCTTCAAGGATCAGCCAAGTCCTCCACTCCAAAAGGCAGTGTACTGGACCGAATATGTTTTGAGACATAAGGGAGCAACCCACTTGCGATCCGCTGCTAGAGATCTTACCTTCATTCAATATCATTCTTTTGACGTTATCGGATTCCTCATTGCATCTTTCAGTTTAAGTTTATATTTAATTGTTAAGATTGCTACGTGCATTTGTTGTAGTAAGAAGCAAGGTGATTTGTCTTCGGAGAAGTCAAAGAAAAAATACAACTAAATAAACAAGTTCATGAGAAATCTTTAGATGAATTATGAATTGACCTTACAATGAAGTTATATTTGGTATCTGCCTTTTTTTATTCAATTACGGTTTACCACAACCATTAAAACGTTATGATAGTATTAAAAAATATTGCAAATGCATCTTAAAAATTAGGTTAGAGAGGTAGTGACAGTTCTAAAATTACACTCATAATTGCGATAATTTCTCCTATTTAATGTTCCCGAAGATCTCAACTAGGAAGCTGGAAGTTTTTCACTGTGTAACAAATTATAAACCCTGCTAATACCATTGTGTTTGCGTTTGTTACAATGAAAACCTATTTGCCACTAATAAGTAAAGTAATAAGCTTAATGTAGAAAGTTAAACTACATTTTAAATGACTAAGGACTAAGCATGCCCAAAGCTCTAGATTATTCATTCTATAAAGGTAGATTTCCACTATCACCTAAAGAGGATTTACTTTAGTTGTAATCCCCAACTCAGTTATTATCTCCAAGTCAAACAGTTTACTCACTTGACTGTCCGTGATTTTCCATTCTATTTGGACATGAACTATCTCCGTGATCAAATTCTATTTGGTATTCCGGAATTATATTAAATCCGCAATATTCTGGAATTAAATTAAATCCGCAAAAACAACAAGTCACTGTATTTCCTATTAATATTTGGAAAGATGTTTCTCCTACGGACATCGCCTAGGTTAACTCTACTCCTGATACTTTTGATTACTTATGTGGATTTTTCAACCTCCGAAAAGATCCTATTTCTTCTTCCATTAGCCTGTCGAAGTGAGACCCATGTATTCGTCCCCTTAGCTAAAGAGCTTGCTATCAAGGGTCACGATATCGTATTCGTCTCACCGATAAGTACGGGCATAAAAATTCGAAACTTCGTTGAGCTGAACCCCCTTAAGTCCCTCTCAGCTTCCGATTTCGACCCGGCCAACACACCAAGTCCTCAGGAGATGAGAAAAATAAATAACAACCCCTGGTTTCTACTAACCTACAATATTAGTTTCATACACGATGGCTGCCACCAAGTGTACAAAAATCCTGAGTTTATGAAACTAATGGACCAGCATTTTGATCTATTGATCGTCAGTGCATTCTTTAATGATTGCTTTCAAGGACTGGTTCACAAGTTCCAAGCCCCCTTCATACTGCTATCGAGCATGCCGGTTACTTCCCCGATTGTTGAATATACGGGACTGAGGCAGCCCTTTTCATTTGTTCCCAATTCATGCATTGAGTTTACAGATAGGATGACATTTAAGGAGAGATTGGTCAACCACATTATGGAATGGACTTTTGGTCTGCAGACTACTTATATAAATCAGCCAGGATTTGAAAAAATCTATCGCCAATACCTTGGAGAGGATACTCCTTCGATTAGAGATATTATAATGAATGTCAGCATTATTCTATCCAATGCTCATTTCTCCGTAACCACTCCAAGACCTTATTTGCCCGATATTGTGGAAATCGGGGGAATACATTGCCAAGAACCCGTTCCACTTGCGAAGGTAGCCGATGCATTGCAGGATTTTGTTTTATTAATGATGTAAGCTTCGTAGAATAGTTTTGACATGGTTATATCCTAAAAATAGGAATTGGAAGACTTTGTTTCTGGACCTAAGGACGGATTCATATTTTTCAGCATGGGATCTGTTTTGCAAGGGTCAAGTTTTTCAGAAGAATCCAGAAAAATGTTTCTCAAAGTATTCTCAAAACTGAAGCAGAGGGTTTTATGGAAATGGGAGACGGAAACTATGCCGGAGCTGCCTTCAAATGTTAAATTATCCAAGTGGCTTCCGCAACAAGACATTTTGGGCAAGCTTTTAGCTGAACGAAGACAAATTGAATGATTTCTTGTTTAAAAAGATAATTTAAAATAAATGTTACAGGACACAAGAACATTCGACTTTTCATTTCTCACGGGGGACTTCTAAGTACTCAGGAAGCGGTTTATCACGGCGTACCTGTTATAGGCTTGCCGGTTTGGGTAGATCAAAATGTCAACATGAAACTTGCAGCTAAAATGGGCTTTGCAATTAATCTCGAACTTCTCGAGCTGAATGAAGAGGTTTTAGAAACTTCAATAAAAGATATTCTTTCCAATCCATCGTGAGTTTTGGTTTGCAATAAATATCAAGAGGCTAAAATATCCTCTGTACACAATAATGATAAAATGAACAGTACATAATAATGCTACTATTTGGGTGATTCTAGGTATTCCAAAAAAGCGAAAGAGATTTCAAAAATATTCAAGGATCAGCCAAGTCCACCACTCCAAAAGGCAGTGTACTGGACCGAATATGTTTTGAGACATAAGGGAGCAACCCACTTGCGATCCGCTGCTAGAGATCTTACCTTCATTCAATATCATTCTTTTGACGTTATCGGATTCCTCATTGCATCTTTCAGTTTAAGTTTATATTTAATTGTTAAGATTGCTACGTTCATTTGTTGTAGTAAGAAGCAAGGTGATTTGTCTTCGGAGAAGTCAAAGAAAAAGAAGACTAAATAAAATGTGCAAAAAAGAAATCTTTAGAAGAATTACATCACGAATAGGAATAACCCACACAACACACAACGAAAATTGTATGTTAATTGCGATTATCTACGTTATTTATTTAATTACGGTTGAACTTAACGATTACACACTTTCCACAAGCTTAGAGCATCTTACAGAGCTGAAGCTTTTATATAAGCTTGTAAATTAGTTAACGTGGGATGGGATTTCATAGGAATAAAAATTACGGAGATTATCAAACATATCCCTTTCTCTTTTCCTTTAAACCATAATACTCTGCTGATATTACAAACGCTATTACAAATATTGTGAATGGATGCTGAATAAATCTTGAAAAGTAGCGTAGCATAGTAATGATAGTTTTAAGATTACTCGTAATTTAAATAAATTTTAAATAATATTCCGGAAGACTGTCATCTCAATGAGGAAGCTGAGCGTGTCGTTGTGTAGCAAATTGTCAAAGCCGTCTACAAGAGTTTCACAAAATTTTAGCACTTCCCACTTATTTAGTTTTTCCAAACTCTGGCCACTCTCTGCTGCAACGGGACGTAGCGATTCTGAAAATAAATGTGGATAAAGCAATAAAATCTCAAACTTAGATATACTTAACTTTATACTCCGTTAATAGTCTCGTATACGTACTCAAAGGACCACTATGGATTACAAATCCTTGATGATTCACCACATTAAATTTGACATGATAATGTACGGTAGAATTGGTCGGCTCGATAAGCTTCACTAAAGCGTTAAGATATTTGTCATCTTCCGTTTTATTTAAAGAAATCCTCCAGTTGCATCCTGAAGCTTTGAAGTCGCAATTTGCAACGTTCCACAAGTTCTTCAGACGGACATCTTTAGCCCCCTTGATTTTCCAAATGAAACTTTTCTCCTCTGCCTGGATCTTTAAATCCAATTATAATTATGATGGTATTTTATTTTATGTAGATAACCAGGAGAAGTGTGCTTATCTATGACTGCTTATCTAGAAGTTACCTGCGAAGTGTATTCTGGAAGATTAGAAGGGACAGTTTTAAGATTGTGTGACTGGCTCTTGTGGAAATTCGTTGAGCCGTTCCCGTTCATTGTTAAGATGGAATGGTTTGGAAACTTTAAATTAATTCTACCTTTTGGATTCTTTTATTAAAAATAACTCGATTTAACTCGATTTATTTAGATTTTAAAATACTTTTAAAGTGATTTTGTATTTAAAAAACGCTTATGATTTTCTTCCTTAAATTGGCTACGAATAAACTTTTAGAAAGCAAAGCATTTACCAGTAAACATTTAATTTACTAAATATATTAATATTGTCGAAGATTATTCTGACTTGAAGAAGACTGTCATAAATTTTGCATAAATTGTCCCTTATACTTATTATCCAGCAAAATGTTCAAGGTTTTCTCATTTTATTTACATTTCTCTACTATTTTAGCATAGACCAGCAAAAGTACTACCCTAAATCCTCGCCCATATGCCACGGCTTATATATACAAAAAAGATCTTTTGAAGCATTTTTAACATTGGAGAGATACCCCTTTTAACATGTAAAGGATGGGCGTGCGGCGTAATCAACGAGGGCGGCATATGGGCGAGGATTTAGGGTAACTGATTTTTTTGTTGTTGTATGGTTTTATTCTAACTCTAAGACCACATATTTCTCACCAAGCTTAATGATAAAGCTTTATCATAGACTTTAGTTGAGTGGCCAAAATCACAATATTAGCATAATAAAGTAAGTTCATTACGCCTTTTATACTAGAACTAAATAATAGTAAGGTGGGCTATTTAGTATGCAATTTTTACGGCAGATTTAGGATATTTTTCATATCATTAAATGTGTATAGTATTTCCCTCCGGGTTACTTACCACATATTTCATTCTATAGTTTCTTGCTAATACTAGTTTAACAACTCATGCTAAAAATCCATGATAACTTTCCAAAGTTATAAATCCTCATAAACGGTTTCAACATAGTAATGTCATGTTGCTCTATTTCGTTCCCAAACTAAACGGGCCATGCCAGTTTATTCTCATAATGCGCTATATTCTTCTGTCCCTTCCGTCCATTCATTTACTATCCATGCATGCAATCCATCCCAGAGAGTTTACACGGAATGAATGCAGATATCGATTTTCGCAAAATGTCAGTATTTTACCCTAAAGAAACTCCCTAAAATTCCCAACTATCCATCTGGACCATGTTGGGCTCAGAATTTGTTACATTTGTGGTTTACACGAGCGGCTTGCTTATAAATACCACTAAATAAACATCTTTTCAACACCTACTTTGAGTTTTTTTCAATATCCAGACCATTCTAATTTACTATTTTAGCAGTATTGCTGCTATAACTGCTAGAGCTAATAAATAGTATGGCAACCCAAGCATTTGTTTACCAAAAGAAAGGACAAAATTTCAAGTTCTTAAATAAATACATTTGCATCTTTGTATGCATCGTAATACTAATCCTACGCCAGTACATGTAGTGAGTGTCCAGTCCAGTGCCTGTTGTCTTTTATTTTGTAAAACTGCACTGCCCTGCACTGCACTGCACTTTGTCATTTTTGTTGAAAGTTTTTCTCATGGAATAGTAACTGAAGTTAAAATTACATAGAAAATCCCCCAGGACTCTATCACCGTAAAAATGACCCTCAGCGACCCATTGCTAAAAGAGCTTAAAGGTTGTAATCTACCTTACTTTATGCCTCTTACTTTAAAGTTTGCATAAAGTGTTTCTACATTTAAATACCTTTTAGGATGAATGCTAGTCTTATATTATGCCATGTTAAATTCCAGGTCATATAGCCAAACTAGTTCTGAGAGGGAGTCCCCCTTATGGAGATGACAATGAGACGGTCTTTCTTCTCTGTCATTGTATAGAAGCTATATTTCTCAAAGGTCTTATAAGACATGATGGATTTACACCTTGGAGAACGGACACTTTCTCATGGTTTTATCAACTCATCAGAAAATATCATAGGTACAAATAATGTAAAGACAATCTTATGGCCTCATCAGAACAGCAACTAGGAAATGCTCGGGAGTTAATTTTTACAGTATAATGTACACATTTCAAGAAATAAGGAGTAAAATTATGCATTCCTCCTCAATTAAAAGTGGATGAGGTTTTGGAAATGTTATTTATAACCGAAGAAGACGTGCATTTCTTAAAGTTAATAATTAAAATTAAATGTAATCATTTGTTCATCGGCAAACCATGTAAGATTATCTCTCCTATTCCATTAAATGTTATAAACTCTGCGTAGGTAGGATCGTAGGAGTTAGCGTGAAATATACCAACTTATGAATGATAAGAACAAAAAGATTCTAAAACTTTTCTAAATTTAAAATCCTCTCTAGAACCGTCCCCCTCTCATTTAAACTCGGCTTCGAAGAAGTGCTGAGTGACACAAAAACAAGGACTCAAACAGGCAAAACTCGACTCCTACTTCGGACTTGTCTAAAACGAAGAACGCTGCACGTTCCACTTCAATTCCATATTGAAAATGAGGACTACAGTGATCCAAGTCTGAGGGTTAATTACTCCCCACAGGGTTCTATCCTAGGTCATGAAATCCTCTCGCAGATATTCCTATCTCTGATCCTTCAACTTAGTCACTACGAGTTCACCTTTGACCTCCACAACTCATCCTTTCTGGACGAGTCTTGGCAAATACCCCAGCTCATCCGGACAGAATTTGTCCCCTGCGAAAGGTTAGGCCTTACGCTAGGCTTCCCAATGGGCTTTGCTGTCATTGCCGATATTATCGAACACAGTTTAGCTGCTGAGTTGGTACGTGTTATTTGTAATTAACTTTTAGCTAATTTTATCCCGAAAGTTGAGACATTTTTAATGAATCTAATGCAATGTAGGGAGATGCCATAGCTGTGGGAGATATTATGGACGAGTTTAATGGAGCTTGCGTTAGAAACTTCTACGGCCCAAAAATTGAATCCCTCTTTAGAAAGAATCGCTTAAAACCCTTTACAATAACTTTTATCAAGGTAAATTTCCTCGTATATAATGAACAAAATATTAATTGTCTACCATAATTTAGCATTTAAATTAAAATCCTACCCTTATTTCCCTCAGGCCACGGACCAAAAAGGCCAACTATACCTCCCAGCAATTAAACTCTACCGTATTCTCGGTCTCGACCCAGAAAAACTCACCTTTTCCAAACTACCCATGATAGACCATAAAGATCAACCAATAGACTTGGAAGTCAACTTGGACGATGATAATAATATTGATGTAGAGAGAAGTACTCGTTCTAATGAGCTATTTCAAAGCAGCAACTTTCCACCCGAGAGTCAACTCCAGCTTTCTAGCCCTGCTAAAACTAGAACCTCAAATTTAATTCAAGGTCTTGAATCTGCCAACGCACCATCGGAAACTCATTTAGAATCTATTTCTAGCAAGGAGAAAAAATCATCAATAAATCCAACAAGTTACTGTGATATCCTCTCGTCCTTGTCTACAGCTTCGCCGGAAAAGTTCCCAATACTTGATGATGGGGTTTTCGAAAAACTTGTAGACATCGACCTCTCACCTCCCCTTCTTACCTCATCTTGGAGTGAATTCCCGGAAGAAATTATCAATATAAATCTACCAGAACCTGACTCTAACATTCAAGAAGAATTAAATGAACAGCAGCAAAAAGTGGGTGTGGTTGAGAGTGAAGAGGAAGAGAGGAAAGGAAGTATTAGGCCGGTCCCACCACCAACCTATCCAGCTTATTATGATGATTCTAATCCTTGTATGGTTTAAGAATGAAGGTATACTGAAACTAAAAAAAAGAGGTGAAATGGATTAATAATTAAGTAAACTTGGCCTTTTATTTTAAGAACTGTTTGCTGAACATTATTCACGATACTTAAAAAGAAGCATTATTACTAGTTTAGAGTATTATTAAAGTATGACTGGATTACTTGCGTTTTGTAATTAAAAATTGCATTAAAAATTGCATCAAAAGCATGAAACGGATTGTTCCATATTAATTCTAAAAGGGGTGCCATTACTCAGACCAATCTACGGACTAAATTCATGAAATTGTAATCACCGGAGTCTCTTTCATTGTACTACGGCTGTGGTTAGGGTTATCAAAAACCTCAAAAAGATGCTTGTAAGATAAATCACTATCCATCCGGTTCTGGCCAATGTAAGTGTAAATGTCCAATGGAATTCGAAACACGGCATTGCTGTCCTCTAAGTTTACTTTCCCACAAATAGGATGAACAGGACCGTGCCAACTTTCTCTCTGGAATTTTGGTTTATACATAAAAGTCAAGCCTTCATCTAGTAAATAAATATAGAATATAAGGCATCTTTCCCAATCCTTTACCTTTGTTTTCTCCTTATTGGACACTTTAATTTTTGCTGAGAAGTGGGTAGCCTTACTTTCCGGTTGGTTTGACAAGACCCAAAAGTAAGCATGGGTTGCAGTAAAGTGTCTCATCGCCACGAACACGGCTCCATATATTTTTAGGATCCATGGATCGCACTGTGGGTCTTGTACCATATAACATACAATTTCAAGTTAAAAATATAAGCTCAACGTTAACCCATAGGATGCAGTCCGTCCCAAAAATTGTACCCTTGAAATCAATGGGAAACTGATGATAAAAGACTGCTATACATAACGCTTACCTTTCATAAGCATTACGCCCACATTTTTCTTTTCAATCTTGGTATGATGATTCCCGAAAGGATTGGTAACCATATATAGACGATGGGTTTCTGAAAACAAGCGTTATTCAGATATAGAGCAGACATCACTGATAATAAAATATAAAACATTTCTAAGTACCCGTAATTCTAACTTAAACTTACCAACCATATGAGTTTCGAAAAGTCGTTGTGGAACATGCCACGTTCCACACAAAGCACCAGAACTTTGTACAGGGCAATCAAAGTGCCTAAACAGGACGAAAAATACATTATGAACTTATATTCTGCTGAAAAATGTCCCTGGAAAAACTGTTGAACGCATAAACTATATTTTTAAACTCTTACCGAAACGGACATGCATCTTTCTCGTGAGCAGTTTTCTCTGAGCGAGAAAGCTCAAGCATGCAGCCCTCACGGGAATATTTGCATGGAAGTTTGTCTACCAGAAGTTCGAAAGCTGATTCCGCAAAAAGGTTCCTCACTGGGGAAAACGGCCCTCGACAAATGGGACATGATCTTGTACGCTCTCGGCAACAACCGCATAAGTTATGTCCATTCTCGCATTGGCGAATTGGGGGCTGCATAACCTCACAACAGACAGGACAGAGGAGGTTGGCAAGAATTGCTCGGACCTGGGGACTTTGGGGCTCAGCCATCTCTTTCTCCTTGCTATTTTTAAAATATATTTTTACTAAAATTGGAGCTTGTCTGGAATTTTAAAAACGTAGGTTTGAAGTGTTTAAAAATGAATGAAGAAAAATGGAGTGTGTAGTTCCTCCCAGGAGCTTACGGATAATGATTTCAGATATGAAATAATATTTTTTTATTCCACTTTCTTTCCAAGAGTAAGATTTATTCACAGACTTAATTTGCATTGCATTTCATTTACAATATCACATAAAGCATGTTTATAATAGCATATTTTCTTGTTTAAAAATTTATAATCTCAACCTTATTTCTAGGCTTTTGTATGGTAAAACTTGCAGACGCACAAATTACATTTGCTTTTGCATATTGCATTACTTGGCGTACACTGTTTAGTGGTAGATAAGATAAATAAAACATCCTCTCATAAACTTAACTAAAGCCTGTGGCAATGCTTCGTTTAGTTATTATTTCTTTTTACTTGTTTTAAAAACTATTCAGAAGCCTTAGAACTTGTAAGTTTACTAGTGAATTTGTATCTTTCCCCAAATGATAGTCAAAATGGTTCCACAGGGAAAAGTTTACGGGATTGTTGTATACAAGGTTTGGCAGTTCTGAAGCTAGTCTTGAGACATCCTGAAAAAAATAAGTACACGTTTCATTTTTTGAGCTCTTCTTCCGTACAAAGTTCTATTTTAAATATAAACCAACCGTAGGATTGACAACCGCGTCATTAGGTCCCCAAATCAAGGCAACAGGAGCTTTAGTGTTCCTCAAATTATAAGTCCTAGGCCAAGGATCCCCATAAACCATCATGTTTCTCATATAGCCAAAGTCGTATTCGGCAAATACTCCCGTATTAATTAGTTGAGCTATATGGCTCAAAGTTCGAGTTGCAGTGGGACTAGATTGTTTTATGTATTGACATGGCATTTGTTAAAGTTCATTCTGATGTTTCAATTCGAGCAGAGCTCTTCAATGAATAGATAATTGCTGGGAAAACCTCAAAGACACTTACCTTGGTGTGTGACTGTAAAACAGTGGGATTTGGTTCTAAAGAAAAACAAAAAATCTACTTTTACTATATGACTTTATATTTCATCCTCCTAGAAGGCATATTCATAAAGTATGGATTGGCTAATAACTTTTTATTATCAGAATTAAAAGTCAAAGTCAAGGACACACTCTTATTTTGCGCAATGCAATTAATTATAATCTTAGCCAAAATTCCTTGTTATTCCAGTAGCTTGAAGCTTGTCAATGGTTTCTATCCCATCTATAATCTTCTCTTTCTTAATCTTTGTTTTATTTCTCATTAATTAAATTTATAATGAGATAAGATACAAAGATAAGCATAGAACTCACAATCTGAGTTTGCGGAAGGTCCCATCCAGCATAGAGGAAGTTGATGTTGGCACACAGACTCTCGGCAAATAATGTATTCGAGCAGAGTTTTGTTCCAATTGTGTTATAAAGTCTTAAAAGCCATGGGGGTAGGAACTCTCCGTTTCCAATCAAGTCCAAGAAAGGCTTCAATTATAAATTATTAAGATTACTATTAAACTACAATTACGTTAACATACCTACTAGCATAAGCAATGCTCTAGTTCTGGTTTGCAATCGCTTAATTTGCCAGCATACAAATACGCATTGGTTTTTTAAGAACGAATCGATTAATCAAGGATAAATCATAGTTGTGGATGGAACGATCTCTAATTGCTTTCTACTTTTAATCGATATAATAAATTAGTTGAATCGATATTAAATCTTCAGCTAAATCTGTAAACCTACCTTAAATAATTTCTCAAAAGGGGCAACAAGTCTGGGAAAGCCCTTCATGTTATTTATATAGACAACCGGTGCTAAAGCAATCATTAGGTTGATCTTCTGATTGTAGTCAGGATGAAGGGAAGTCATCGCCCAAAACATTGTAGTTCCCATTGAAAATCCAATATAATGAAGGCTACTATGGCCTGTGTGATTTAAAGCGTAATCAATCTCTGCCGGGATGTCGTATTTTGCCATCTCATGAAAACTGCACAAAACATAGCGAAAACATAAATAAGGTTTTATATTATTAAAAGTCCATTTTGTTTATGAAAGTTGACAGTTTTACGGCGAAAGTTTTATTCAAATCATTGCAAAGCGTGAATTTAAGTCATGCAGGTAAACGTGATGGAAAAATACATCATTTATTTAAAAGTTATAAGTTCTGGGTTGACTTTCCTGGACCAAGGTTAAAGCATTTATTTGTTCTGGTCATTGCATTACAATTACAAGCCAAATTCTTTATTATAATTGTATGGCTTCTAATGGACTGTTTGCTATTTTTTATGCCTGATTTTTGCCAATAATACGCAGCCAGCCCAGGCTGACCGTAGACTCACCTGAATTCCCAAAACTTTCTATCTCTCGGGGTCAACGAGACGTGTTCTCTGGAGTAGGCATTTCCTCGTGCGTTTCCCAGCCAAACATCCTGAAAACATGGAACTTTTAACTAGAAATGTGAATAAGCTCATTAGAACTGCATGATAATGAATCACTGCACAAAATCATTAACTTCAATTAATGTTAGAAATTAACTTCATGCAAATTATGTAGACCAATTAACATTTTTCCCTTTTTTAAATTTACCGTTCGAGGTGAGATAGATGGGAACTTGAAAGGTGATTCTACGACATTATAAATAGCTCACTAGTATTATGTTACGCAAAATGCAAATAATGGTATTAATAATGAAAGCGTCACTGTTTATTAAATTCGTTTATCATTTCATCATTATAAATAATCGGTAACTTACCCAGCCTTCATCTGCAAGCCTTAGAGCTGGAAAAATAAACAAGGGAATGTACCAATATTCATAAAGAAAAGTCAAATTCTGGATAATCTATACAAATGATTTCAGTTTCTAATACAATTCTTAAAACAAATACTACACAAGGATTGCCCAATAACATCATCTCATGCACAACTCTTTCACATCCTTCGTCTGTTTTTTTGTACTCTGATGTTTTTCTAAAATTAACTTACTAATAAGTCTATCCGGTGTGTTCATAAACCACTCAAAGGACGATGCAAATAATCCATGCTGCACAAAGACAACGGGCCGTTTCTTATTTTCAGTTTTATAACTTTCAAATTCATCCTTCCCATGGCGTATCCTGTCCATCCAGCCATATTATTTTTATTATAATACATTCTTTGCAAAATTAGTTACGCAAATATGCTTGACACTGGATACTTAGTAATTAACGATTCTCCATGCGCGTTACATTAAATTGTGTACCTATGCATTGTTAAAATATATCCATCGTCAGTCTTAACCTTGTGGCTCTCCACGGGGTATCCGTACTTCTTTATTACTTGAGGCTATTTACACAGGTAAGAATTAGGGAATTAAATAACATTCTATTACCATAAGAAGCTTACACTTTTGCAATAGTTCATCTTTTCCTGTGAGTGACTTTTTTATGCAAACTTTCCTCAAGTTAATACATAATATGCATAAGCTAAATTATAATTAATTACCGTAGTCAAGTAGGAAGCAGGGTTCTCATTACTCCTCTGGATTACTTGGGTAAGACCCTTAAAATCCTTAACAGGCTCTCTGGAACTTATAAATTCATATGGAAACTGTCCTTCCGACCCAGTTGGGAGGGATGCTAATGCTAATAATACCAATAACGCCACACCGAAGATTTCAAAACCTGAGGAAGATGATTTGCTATTTCTAGTTCTCAAACTTTTTCTACTACAACTACTGCTACTACTATTCTTAAAAAAATTGTAACTAATCCCTGCACTTATCACAGAAAATATATTATTACAGCTACTCCTCCAAGCCCGATTTGCTAGACATTTGGTAGTCATATCTATGCCCACAATCTACGAGGCACTACTCTCCACTAAATGCAGCTCGCTTGAAGTAATTTGGATTTGAACTCTGCTAACAATAACCTAACGATCTGTTTGACAAATAGTAACTGCTAAAACCAATAAATTAGTTAGTTAGCCAACAGTGCAACCTTCAGTAAAGAGATTTGCATAGATTAACAACAATCACTCTAGACTTATTATAGATTAAATAACGAACGAAGTTGCAAAGCCTCAACTCTAGCTTAACAAAGGCAAAGAAGTATCACTTTCATTTTAACAAACAAAACAACTCCACTTTTTTGGTCTATCCATGAAAGTAAACTCACAAGTTGAAGAGTCTCGAGAAGAGATTATTGTTTGCTTGGGTGTTTGTTTCTAATATTTTTAGATGGGAATTTAATGAGCTTAGTTAAGGGGAACTTTTTATGTTTAAATACTTTATATACTTTGTGAATTATTCATTTGGCTTATCTAGAGTAAAAACTCATCAGTTCCAGTTATCCTCGTGAACGACTGAATTATGTATCTTGATGGCAAATAGTAATTATAAAATTACAATGAGAACTTATTAGAATTAACAATTGAATAGACATTACTGGAATCAGGTCAGGTTTCGTGGGAATTTTTCCTATTCCTGGAAACCTCTTGGATCCACCTACCTCAGCGAATAAGTCAAAGTTAAGCAGATTTTTCCCTCTGTCCGTTCTTAATTACAATTAAAGTAGCTTTTATTCCGAACCCTGTCCGGTTTTAATTTATGAAGTATGGTTTATGATAAATGGAACTTTTTACATTCCGTGTTTAAAAACAATGGAGTTCGACTTAGTATAGCCTGGGCTTGGGCTACTGGAACGGTTTAAGTTGCCAAGATTTAAAATTAAGCTTCCCAATATCTCAATTATACTTTTACAGAGTTAATATTTTCCGGGTACTGTTGGATTTCTATAGATTTTTCTTGTCTAGAGCACAAGTTATCTGATCGAGTGCCCAGCAATCAATGAACTTCTTGAGATACGAACCAAACCTTTTAAATACTCGGGTGTAATTAAAAACCATGTAAAGTTTGTCTTACTCTGAGGTAGTTTTAGAAGCAAGATATCTATAATAGCAAACATAATATAGGCCAGGAATTTTATGTACTCAATTTTCATGATAAAAACCTCCAAGGGATTATGTGTAAAGATTTATTGGACAGGATTGAGGAAAAACGTAAGGGTGGCATTTATATAAGCATGGTTAATATGGTTTTATAATCATCTTAAAACTCATCATTATTATGCATAATTGCTGTTGTGAGTGTGACTACAACATATACGACGGGGGAGGAAAGTATTCTTTGAGCTTATTGCCATTAACATGCACTTCTGTTTTATATCTTACACATAATCATGCTGGAGTTTGATTTTATGTGAAATTATAACATTATCAAACCTGATTTACTTGTAATATGGTTCTAGATATTAAAAAAACGGGGGTTTCTCTATTTTTTTTATCGTACTCCTCCAGGTTTTGCGCAAGGTAAATCATATTGCAAATTTTTCCACGTGTATTACAAGAAATTAGTTTAGTGGTAGCTCTAGCTCTAAGTAAGCATGCATCAGTTACGATTACGATATGACATCGATACTACTAATTTGCATACTGGTTTATGAATTTACTGAATATTACAGAGTTAGTTTTGCCATTAGAAAAACGAGATTCAAAGATTTAATTACTGGAATCGTAAGCCTCTACAGTTGACAGTTTATCGATAGCAGATCCGAACCAGATAACAACGAAATTTAATAATGCTCGTTGAAATCGTAGGAAAGATCCTGGATGCATTAAAGGCTGCGTGCAAAGTTAAAGATGCGTGAGAATAATACAGTTGATTAAAAATGTTGTATCGTTGTAAACAGGTCTAAATTATGTTTTTGAAATAATAAACTTTGGGTTTCTTCATACAAATAAAAGATCTTTACAAGTTACTTAGTCCGAGCATTATTCAGTTTAATTCGTGTATACATTTTTCAATACTAATTTAGTTTTCAACCTTGTTGAATCTGATGAATAAAGATACGGAGAATAGTATTCGATTTGGGCTTTGAAAGATTTTTACAAACCCGAGTTTCGATTCAACCATATTTGTATTAATAGAGATCTTGTGCAAGATTTGTGGAAAAATTAGCACCCAGCACAAAGGTGGTCTTCATACCTAATTATAACCCTCATTCACTATTGTAGGTGACAATCACACACAATACCCTTTTCAGATGTGTTTATTTTTACTTTTTAATAGACTCCCTTCATCATTCTTTACTCAAGGACACACTACTGTTAAAACGTGTGTTACTATCCCTATCATGAATGTCCTATTATGAATCAAGTAGCTAATTTTTAAAATTACAGTGTCATAATTAAACGTGATAAATAACTTTTATCTGGACGGTCGCGTTCTTGAGGAAACCTCCACTCTTTGTACTAAATTGATTGCACTTGCAAGTCCTCTGAAACGAAGCAGCCCTACACGTCACTGTTCATTTATGGAGATGAATTAGCATATAATTTGTATTCAATGGTGAACACTTAATGATGTTTTATGTAACATAAAATCCACTTTTTAATTGTAACCACTCATAAATCATGACCGAGTTGCTGTACAAGTAGATTCTTTATAAATATTAGTGCAAACCTAATGCAATAAATAATGGACAAGCCTTGAATCAACTGTTTTTCCTGAATAGGTCTTTCATTTATTCCATTGAATCCTCTATATCTTTTAGTACAATCTATGAATTTAGTGGCAACCCTCCAGGGTTTTCTTAAGCTCTTTCAAACCGCATCTTTTTCAAGGGAACAAGTCCCCCTTTGACCTTTCTGATCTTTATGTCAAAATTGTAAACGATTGGGGATGGGGCCGAAGGCGAATTCGAAGCCACATCTTTCTCGTTCTCGACATCACTTTCAGCATTAATGCTGGCAGTGCCACTTGTAGGTTCATTTTTTCCTGTGGGATTTACCTTATTCGTGGCTGCATTTTCCGTAGATTTTGTTTCATTCTTAGGTGTATTTTTTGTGGCTTTTGTTGGACCATTTGCCGTTGATTTTGTTTTATTCGTAGGTGTATTTTTTGTGGCTTTTGTTGGACTATTGTCCGTTAATTTTGGTTCATTCCGAAGTTCAGTAGCTCCCTTAGATTTTGCTTTCTTACTTGATGCATTTTCTGTAGTGTTTGTTTTATCACTGGCTAGGCAGAAGTCTTTCAAAATCCAATATTCTAATTTGGCATGGGCACTATCGAAATCTAAATGTCCTTCTTGCATCCAACTGCTCGAAGCTGCACAAAGGATAGGGACCACTGGAAGGTCACATACGATTCTAGACTTTTGAGTGATAATTATGATTTATGAACCTTGAAATTATTGGAAAAGATGGTGGTAAGGAAGCTTATGAATATCGTCAAATATTACATCAGTCCATCCCGACCCATCTCTCCCTTTTAGGCTGATTTGGCACCTGTAATTAGCAGCGTCTGATCTAGTACCCAAGATAACTACCCAAAGATAAGCATCTCCTGCCCTGCTTGTGACAAGATCTTTGCTTAAGATTCCATCGAATAGAAAACTAAAGCCGTCTAACTGCATTACGATTCCCGTTTGAGTTAGTGATGCTATTTCTAGGATGTCTGTATGTCACATAAATATACTTTTTAGGTTTTAAAAAACACTACTGCTTTTAAAACATTTTCTAGCGATAAAGCATTCAATCGAATAGTTATAATCAATCGTACTTTCATGCTCCAAATATTCCTCCATGGTGAAAGATACCATTTCATCTGAAGCAATCTCCTTGGTTTGAAACCCATGGATGTCTACAAGATGATCTACGAAATTCATAGCATTAACGTAGCAACCACAAGTACATCGGTCTTCCTCATTCGCTGCCATGCAATTAAACGCCCTTTCTCCAAAAGGAAATTAAAAATTGTGAAATGGTTCAGCAGAAATTCTTTACAAAAAAACGTCCATAAAAAAACTAACTGGAATCTGCACTCCTTCAAATGCCGTTCCATAGGCTCTAGTTTTAGTTTGACGCTGCATTTTGGATGAGGACATTGCTGGACTTCATTGGACAAGCTTTCCAGAACCGTTTCCACTACGGGGTTAAGACTTTGCCCAAGATCATTGCAGGTTGGAGATTTGCAGAATTTGTTCGCAGATTTCTGGGAAATGAAGTGAGGAGCTCGGCAGACATATACGATCCCTGATGGAAGATTATAGCAAGTACCACATGATAAGTCTTCTTCATCCTCATCGGGTTGAACTTCTTGGCATTGCTCTGGCTGGGATTCGAGTTCGCATTGATTTTGCTTTGACTTCGATTCAATTTTAGGGTACTTTTCTTCCTCATCACAATAACAATCATCAGGTTGAACTTGGCATTGATAAGGCTTGGATTGACGTTTGCATGGGTTTGTTTTTTGTCTGTATTGGAGTTCGCATGGGTTTGCCTTTGGTCTGTATTGGAGTTCGCATGGGTTTGCTTTAGGTCTAGGTTGGTGTCTGCATGGGTCTGCCTTTGACATGTATTGGAGTTCGCATGGGGTTGCCTTTGGTCTACATATATGTTCGCATGGATTTTTCTTTGGTCTGAAATGGAGTTTGCATTGATTTGCTTTTGTTCTAGATTGGTGTCTGCATGGGTCTGACTTTGGTCTGAAATGGAGTTCGCATGGGTTTGTTTTTTGTCTGGATTGGTATTCGCATTGATTTGGATTTGCTTTGGATACCATTATTGGAAACTGTTCTTCCTCATCACAATCACAATCTTCAGGTCGAACTTGGCATTGATTTTGCTTTGGTTTCGATTCCATTTGAAGTAACTTTTCTTCCTCATCACAATCACAATCATCAGGTTGAACTTGGCATTGATGTGGCCTGGATTGGAGTTTGCATGGGTTTGTTTTTTGCCTGGATTGGTGTTCGCATGGGATTGCCTTGGGTCTAGATTGGTATTCGCATTGATTTGCCTTTGATCTGTATTGGAGTTCGCATGGGTTTGCTTTAGGTCTAGGTTGGTGTCTGCATGGGTTTGCTTTAGGTCTAGGTTGGTATTCACATTGATTTGCCTTTGGTCTGAAATGGAGTTCGCATGGATTTGATTTAGGTCTGGATTGGTGTTCGCATGGGTCTGCCTTTGACCTGTAGTATTGGAGTTCGCATGGATTTTCCTTTGGTCTAAATTGGTATCTGAATGGGTTTGCTTTTGGTCTGAAATGGAGTTCGCATGGGGTCGCCGTTGACCTGTATTGGAGTTCGCATTGGGTTGAATTTGACCTGTATTGGAGTTCGCATGGGGTTGAATTTGACCTGTATTGGAGTTCACATGGGGTTGCCTTTAGACTAGATAGATGTTCGCATGAATTTACCTTTGGTCTGAAATGGAGTTCGCATGGGTTTGCTTTTTGTCTGGATTGGTGTTCGCATTTATTTGGATTTGCTTTGGATACCATTGTTGGAAACTGTTCCTCATCACAATCACAATCTTCAGCTCGAACTTGGCATTGATTTTGCTTTGACTTCGATTTAATTTTAAGGTACTTTTCTTCCTCTTCACAATAACAATCATCAGGTTGAACTTGGCATTGATAAGTCTTGGATTGAAGTTCGCATGGGTTTGTTTTTTGCCTGTATTGGAGTTCGCATGGGGTTGCCTTTGGTCTAGATAGATGTTCGCATGGATTTTTCTTTGGTCTGTAATGGAGTTCGCATGGATTTGATTTAGGTCTGGATTGGTATTCGCATGGGGTTCTCTTTGTTCTGTAATATTGGAGTTTGCATGGATTTTCCTTTGGTCTAGATAGATGTTCGCATGGATTTGATTTTTGCCTGGATTGGTGTTCGCATTGATTTGCCTTTGACCTGTATTGGAGTTCGCATGGGTTTGCTTTTGGTCTAGATTGGTGTCTGCATGGGTTTGACTTTGGTCTGAAATGGAGTTCGCATGGATTTGCTTTTTGTCTGGATTTATGGTCGCATTGATTTGGCTTTGCTTTGGATACCATTGTTGGAAACTGTTCGTCCTCATCACAATCAAAATCTTCACATTGAACTTGGCATTGATTTTGCTTTGGTTTCAATTCCATTTTAAGTAATTTTTCTTCCTCATCACAATAACAATCATAATCATCTTGAACTTGACATTTATGTGGCTTGGATTGGAGTTCACATGGGTTTGGATTTGTTCTTATATGGAGTTCGTACGGATTTTCCTTTGGTCTAGATAGAACTTTGCATGGATTTCCCTTTGGTCTGGAATTGAGTTCGCATGGGTTTGCCTTTGGTTTGAATTCAATTTTAACGCACTCGTCTTTATCATTGAGATGAGCTTGGAATTGCCTTGATCTGTATGCAATTCTAAGAAACGTTTCTTTCTTCCACGCTGCCATTGCGTTTAAGTTAAATTAATATTAACAATTTGTACTTTTAAACTAGAATTTTGACTCGGCTTGATATATTAATATAATTAAGGAGGTATATCATTGCATTGCCGAGTTTCTTCTTCATACATTTTTGTATTTTTATTTTTTCGTATTTATTTTCTAAAGATGGACGATGGCAACAAAACTATAAATATAGCTAAACACGTAATTTACTGCCAAATGAAATGAGTTTCAATTCCAAGCAACAAAAGTTCAAATTTAAAGGGCTAAGATGATTTATTAGCAAGGAACAAGAAGCCGTCGAATGTCTTTTCTGTGTTTGTATACCATATCACATCATTTAGATTATCAAGCAACAAATAAGGGAGATGACGTTGACCGTTGAATATATTATGGATACTCTACACTTATTAGTAAATTCAGGTAGAATTCAGGTGGATTATTCCGGTTGTAAATAAATAAGTTAGCGACAGGCTGATCTCAATTTTCGATAAGCTCTTTAGGAAGTGTGTAACTGAAAAACGTAGTCGATAGATAGATAGAAGTAGACAAGTCCACAAACTTCTCTCCTTTAATTTGCGTGTCTCAACAGCATGGATAGAATTCTGCTGCAAAAAGTACTGAATGGTGATATATATTTTTTGAAGTATTTTTTCCTTAACCAGTCATCATCTCCATGAATTCTAGGAAGGAATAAATAAAAACTGTAGCTTTTGTGCCTTCATCCATGTTTTAATGATAAATAAGGAAACTGGTTTTTCATAAGATTTGTACCATCAAAGTCAACAGTTCCGGAACCGTCCTCATCAATTTCACAGATCATACCGTCCAAATCATCATTGGTAAGAGTGTCGTCAATTTCATGGAGAATTTGTTTCAAAACCTCAGTGGTAATGTATCCGGCACCTGAGCCAATTCAAATGAAATTATTATTCTCCAATCCCAGAAATCTATTGGTAATTCTATAAATCCATCAGCCAAACGGACAGCTACAGCTATAAACACTACCTGGCTATATTTCACTTTGGTTTAATCCTATTTTAGCCTACAATTCGCAGACAGTGTAGAAAAAGATGCCTAAACTTATAAAAAGAAATGTTCTTATCTTTAAGATAAAAATTCTAAGATAATACAGATATTGGACACTTTCTCAACGTATCGCTAAACAATCCTCCATAAATATGAGTAGAATGCAACTATTATTTACATCCAAAATCCAATCCAAGGTGGATTGTCTTTTGCTCTTACTTACCATCTTTGTCATAAAGACGGAAGGCTTCCTTCAACTCTTTCTGTACATCTTCGTCATCCTCTTCAATAATGAATTTAGATGCTAGGATGGTAAACTCCTCGAATTCAATCTGACCGGATCCTAATGAACAAAAATGGCTCAAAATCACCTTCTTTTATGGATACAATCATCACCTCGTATAAACATATCCATAAATTCATTAAATTCTTGCCATCTTCATCAATCTCTGCAATGGTTTCGTTAAGGGTTTCCGCAGTGAAGGCAGTACCCATCATCCTAAGGATGGTGGCCACCATATCTGCATTGATGAAGGTAGACCCCTGCGCGAAGGTATCGAATGCCTTCTGCAAGACTATTAAACACAAAAACAAAGGATTTAGCTACAATGTTTCCTATATTTTGGCTTCATTTAATTCTTCATAAAATACTCATTAATTTTGCATGGAACTTACTAGCAATTTGTTCCTTGTCTAAGTCACCCTGAAAATATAAATATTAGCACGTGAATACCATTTTTCAATATGGCAGAGATGCATTTCTCAAAATAACTAAATTGAGCAGTTCCCCTTTCGTTTTTTCATAAAGTTTCCAGAAAATATCGTCCTATAGTAAATAGAAAGAAACAGGGTTCCCAAAGTTTCCGAAACCTTACCATTTTTCTTCCTTAAGCCTCTGCTTGACCCTCACGAACGAGTTAAAAGACCTGAACCCACAGAGCCTACTGTGCTAGCTGTCTTCTATGGCGGAGATGCTATTAGGACAAAATTAGGTGAAAGACTTGTGTAACGGGTTCACCCTAATCTTAAGTTCGCCCAGTTCCAAGTACTTGTTACCCGTTTTTCATTTATTCAATCGGATCTTTTGTCCTCCTCCGGGGATCTAATCCCATCCCTCAGGTCCTATTTATAGACGTACATTTATCTCCATTCCATTGTCAGATTAATTCCCAACCTCTTCACATCCAATCCTAGACCTGGCTATAGATACACAACTTGACATAGACTCAAGGAATCTCCTATCTTGTCTCTTAATAAAAAATGGGCATTTATGTCTCTTGTGTCCGTGAGTGTGAGCCAAATTAAGATTTTTTATCCTTAACTTTGCTCTCAGCGAAACGATCGGATTCTTCACAGTTAGAAGACCGTGAAGGAGACTCGAGTTTCTTTAGACTGCAGACCCCGAATCTTTCTGAAGCTAATTTTTTGGATAAAGACCCACAATATTTCAACAGGTGAAAGTCCTATATAAAACCAATATTTAATTTTGGTTTTGATATGCTACTTGATTTATACTAATGTATTTTCATATCATGAAAGTTAATTTGTTACTGGGTATGACAAATGAAACGAGATCGTAAAACTAATCAAGTTGGATAGAGCTCATTTAGTTTTCATTTTACGCTTTCCACGGTCATTCATATATTCCGAGAACTTGTTGGATAAAGCAAAATTAAGGGTAACCGAATAGGTGTATCTCTATCGTAGTCTGCTACATCATCACAATTACAACTAATACGGATCCCACTTTATGCATTTTTAATCTGCTTGTGAACCGGTGAAAGGAATCTCCTTCGGGACCATTTAGCATTTAGGCAACGCAACGAGTACAAGATCATTCTTAAAAGGTTCTTTAGATTGTGTACTAGTAGACTATCTCGGCTGCTTTATTCTATAGAAAATTCTAAAAATTACATTTCTAAAGAAGACAACTAACCAGACGTCCTTTCCTTTATTATTATGCTACCCTTCTCGGTCTTTGGCAGTAGTTTCTCTTATGGTGTTCATGTATTAAGCATAACTTGTATAAATAAAGCCAAAAAACATATATGTTTTTAAATGGGAGTAAAAATAAACAGCAAGGATTAAATAGATTATTTTCAGATCAAGATCGCTTATTCAATAGTTACAACAAAGAGACATAACATGGGAGGAGGAAGGAAGGAAGGATGAGCCATATTATAAATATTCCTTTAGAATTAGATAAGCCTTTGCCAGATGTAACTAAAACTAATAAAAAGTATGAGAACCTAATACATGGAATAGTATGACAATTTGATTCTTGCAACAGCAAAACAGTTGGTAACTTAATACGCGGAAAAGGGGTCAATACAACAAAAAATTGTACTTATTTCTGAACTTTAGGGGATAGCAAAAACTATAAGGGTGAAGGCAATTCATTTTACCATTTTTTTGCACTGACTTTCTATGTGAAATATGCATACACTATTTTATGCATGTTTATCAATTATCCCTTTCCAATAGGTGAATCAAGTGGAGCTAAATTTTTTAATTTTTCTGAAGCTTTAGTTATAACGAAGAAAGGTGTAGATTTTTAGGAATTAAAACGGTAAATGCGGTAAGTTGTGTTTTATAAGAGCTTTCTCATAACTACTACAAGCAATCAATCTTTAATTCTATCATCTTCTGGGGATGGGTACTCGTCCTTTAACCTTTATGCAGAAAACATGATGTCATCCTGAACTGAATACAAATGCCAAAACCCAGTCCCCTGCCATTTTACGATAAAATCAACCCTGTCACTCTTTCCTTTGTGGTATATTAGCATTTTAAGTTTAGAGTCTAGCTTGTGTGTAGTAGTGTAGTTTATGGTTTATGCTGCAAGGATGAAATATGAATTTATGTTCAGTTTAATCGTTAAATCGTCACCAACCTGATTATGCCGTGGACTTTTTTTTACTCTAATTCTAACGCTAATTACTAATGAATGATCACAAAAAAAGTGCATAAAAATTTATCAAACAGTTAGCCTTTAGTGACAGAATACAAAAGTACTAAACATTTATTGACTCAGTCCCCGCAACAGCAGCATACAATTTTCTTAAGACAGGTAAACGGTAGACAGATAATCTCTTTCACGCAGGCACAAAGTAAGTAAGAAATAACACAGGAGATGACCACGACTGCTAGAAGAACTCCCAGACCAATCCATACGTATTTCATTACTTTTTTTCCCCTGGAAATGTTAAAACAATTATTATTAGTTAATTCTATAAGCAAGATATTTTAGTTTCAAAGGTCTAAATTGCAATACAGTGGCTTTTCTGTAGAACTTGGAATGGGAGTGGGACTACTAGCATCCTGCCGAGCCTGTAAAATTGTCAAAGGGTCCGTTTCTGACCCGTCTTGGCCATAATACACATCGCTGGTTATGGCTGGACCACTTACAACCTCTGAGACTTGACAGCATAATGATATTAGAACTAAGCATAGGGCAAAAATAAAAGGTCGCCTAAGGAATCCCATTTTCTAGGTTTATATCTTATGGAAATCACCGTGTAACTAAAAAGGCGTTACTTAAAGAATAATAGTAGAGTACAGGATAAGAATGATTTAAAATAATTTTGGAAGTAAAGTAATTGAAAATACAGAGTTTATATATATGAAGGATAAATTAAACAAATTATGTTCCAGGTGGGTAACCTAACGTAAGTTAAGAATCCAATATATTCTATATGATAAAGCCTACTCGAGTGCCCTGCCCAGTATTCCGGTGACTCAGATAAGTTCCTATTCCTGCAAAACCTTGATTTGATAAGATAAGATAAATATAATGCTACCTAGTAGATGGGTTCATTGATGTCATGAAATTAAAATGAAATCATGCTGGGATTACTTGCGACAGGTTGGTAATGGTCTATGATACATATAAATGGAAGATCAAGGTAAGAGTGAAATATTGTTGGATGGTAGTGCTTGGCTTGGATGTTGAGTCTGAAAATGGAACAAGGGAATGCATTTTTCGTACAAATGATTGATAAATTATTAGTGCAAGCAAATGTCAATTTATTTATTCATTGACATAATTCAGTAGCTTTTAGCACACACACGTCGACAATTTTAGTACCGTTACAATAAAATAGGGTGAGCAAATAGTGCAATTACCACAAAAATAAACTGCGTGACCGCTCCTAAAAGAACTGAACAAAATTAGCATTCGTACAAAAATTCATCTCAACTTCTTAAATTCCATTTTTCTCCGTGTAAATATGCAATGGCGATTACAGCGATGAATGATTACTCACTAAGCGTGATTACAAAAGCTATAGAATTAAAATCCCTTTCGCGTAGCGTCCGTAGAGAAGGATGTTAGCCGTGGTGTGTAGCGTACCGGTAGTTTAACTAGGCATATAGTCTGGATTTTGTTGAAGACCGTTCCGCTGCAGGCGTTCTTTGTATAATTCAAAAAGTATTCTATTCGACTCGAAATAATACGGGTTAAGTTCTCGGTCGAGCGCTGGACAGTAATGGAACTCTTTTGCAGTCGATTCTTTATCCTGCTCAGATTTAGATTTTCAAAATTTTTAAATTATACGAGACAAGAATAAAATGTATAAAATAAATAAATTACAAGTATGCTTTGATTACCTGCACAGAAATATTTTGCACCGCATTTCCCATCATGGCATTATTGGAAGCTTCTTCTATTTGGTTAAAGTTCCCTGCAAAAATTGAAACTTGTACTAAAAAATATTCAGCAATAAATCTATTCCGCTTACGAATTTGTTTTTACAAAATTACTCTGAGAAAATGTCCCATTATTGGTATTGGGAGGATACCCCAAGCGTCCTTGACTTAGTTCAGTGCTGGTATTATTAACTCCTGGTTGGAATTGAGGAACATGGATTCCAAATTGATTTACAGGTACTCCATTTACATTGCGCGATGATGCGCTGAGATTCCCTTCCAGATCAAAGTGAATGTTATTCATCCTCTTGGAAAGCGGCATTATTTCGGGATCATCCTCCATATTCATTCTTTCTCGCTTCCTGAAACAATAAAAGACAAACGGTCACAACACCCTTGCTTTTAGCTAATTAGTACCTTCTAATTACGTGTTCAGTAGGCAAAACAATTCAAATCCTAATAATAACTAAGGGAGTTTCAGGATTAGGGATATCAAATCAACTACACGGTAAAGTTCAAGGCTGATTTACTTGCAATCATCAAAAGACAAGTTCGAAAATGCATTGGCAAGTTCTTCCGCAGAATCCGCAGAATCCATGATTGGGATTAGAAACGAGCGACAATAGTATACAAAATATACAAAATTCGAAAACGGACGACTTTTTAACCAAAATATGTACAAAAATTAAAACCTCATTAAAAGCGTCCTCCGAACAACCACAACAACTACCACGAGATGTCTTGAATGAAACCTCTTTCAAAGCTAAACTCAAAAAGTGTAAACAACTCTCCAATGTTATGGGAAACTCACAAAACAGTTACGCAACAGAAATAGAGCTAAGCTAGGTCTTCTTTCTAGGGCTACTTCGGTAACAACAACGATGTCTTCTGCGTAATAAAATGGATTATAAAATATAAAATACGATATCTAAGACCCTATGCCTTGTACCTCTTGTGTACTAGCGGCCCTGACCTTTCCTGTGGCCTTAAAAATTTATTTATGACGAAATCCCTTCACTTACCCATTAGAATTCCGCGAGGAACAAGAGACAGGATTTATCACAGATAAGCTCTCCGGAGCCAAATCCATATCCATCCCTCTAACCTGGTCCTGCCTTGAGTTATGGATAAGCTCTTCTTCCAGCAGATAACCCACGTTATGTCCAATTGTTCGTTAAACTATTAACGACGATACATCAAAGTTAAGGGTCCTTCATAGGCTGAGTTTTGCTATCTCCACCCATCAAGTTAACTGGGCGGCGACTACCTTTGACCTACGACCTTTGCTATACTGATGATATCGAGGTCACGGTCACTCTAAGGTCACGTCTCAAGTCCGAGAACAAACAAAGCCCTTCCCTGCTTGTATGATACCCTACCCTGTAGAAAACAACAACAAAATAGTAAATAAATACGCATAAAACGTACATTTAATAAAATCAGAATTAAACACACGAAAGTTCAACACTTACATACAAATGGGGGGATAAGGTCAGATCACAGGTCAGAGGTCAGCTTTACAAAGGAGGTCCGTTTTACTTTATATTCTATTTTTCTACTGCACTTTTTATTAGTTTTCTTCACAACTTTTTACCACTTTAGCTAAAGAACAAGGTATTTATTTAATTTTAAGGGAAATGTTTTTTATTTGTGTAAAAACTGTTACAAATATGGTTATCTGAGTTATGGATAAGCACTTTGAAACGTTGGGTTACCAAGATTTCGAAAAATAAGGAAATGACGAAGATTGTAGAATTAGAAATGAGTTGTTCTCAAAACCCCAAATATTCCCAGTATTTTGCCCATTTATTACGCCCTTTTCCTACTTTCACCACTCCAGAAGTAGATTGATATCATGTTTTTTAGAGCCTAAATCTGTGGTTAAAATGACGTTTTTTGGCAGTTTTTATGCTCAATTTATTTTTTAACGATATTTTATTCAAAATATGTCAAAATATGTCAAAATATGCATATTCCTCTGCCCAACGATCACACAATAACTGGAGAATGACTATGCTATAGTACCAATTTCTGGATCTATCTGGCTTTGTTGAGTATAAAAAGAACGGCTTTTTCCATCAATATTTCTTAGTTTTTATTTCAAGAACAAAACTTACTGATTAAATCATAGTTTTAGTTTAAACTAAGTTAGGACTAGATTGTTAGTAAATGAATGATCCTTTTAGACGAATTTTTTAGAGGTATTCATTTTCAGTTTCCCAATAGCCACAAAATCCGTTTAGAATCGGTTGTGCAGGGATCCCTCGTCTTGAGATAAAAATATTTTTTTAAAGTATAATTAGCCAGGAATATCCGACATATTTAGAGTAATACCTCAACATCCTACAACGATGCTGATCCAACCGTCCACGAGCTTCGTCTACCGTTTCAGCGTCAATCGGAACGCTTGGGGACCACAGCCTCTCAGCTATTGCGCTAACGAATGGGAATATTCTCGGGAGAATATTTGTCTTATCTATATATTCTGCCCATAAGCATGCCTCACCCCCGAGAATTAGTTTCTCTTGCTCTTCCGTGACTATCGGGGTAGTTTAAAAAACGGTTACATTTATTAGAATATGTTATAAAGTGTTTAGGTATTTTAAATGGCATTACTTCCAGGAAGGCTTAGAACGGGATCGGCTTTGTAGTAGTTTTTCCATGCTTCGCCATAATTAAGATAGTTTAGATACCAAGGGGAAGAAAGTATCGTTTTGTAGCCCAGATTCAAAACACTCTGTAGGGAAAAGGGTCAAGGTTTCCCATTTTTTGAATTTTTAGTTATGAATTTTAGTTAGTGACTTTACCTGAAAATGATCTTCCCATTTTAGTCCCCAATCCTTCCATACTTGCACAACAACATCGCTATCCAGCTAAGAAAGTCGTGCATTTATGTTTAGTTAATTGTATTTTTAACTCAATATTTAAATTTAAATGCATTTACGATCCATTAATTAAACAACCTTGACTCCAAAGTCCAAAGGATCCTGCCAACAAATCGGCTTCATTCCCAAACTCTTAATCATTTTCAAATGTCTATGAACATAATACTCTTGAACTTGAGCTAGCCTAGTGTAATTTTTTAATTGCATGAAGTTTCTAATCTCCGGTGAGCTTTGCCAGCATGACATGTACACCTGAATAAACAATTCTATAATAAATCCATCCATCTTATAATAATTAACAAAAGTTTCGAAACTGAACGTCCCTTCCAACTCTCACCTCATCCATACCCAAATGAATGTAATTGTCTTTGCTAACATTGGCAGCAACCTCTGAAAAAAGTTCCTTCATGAAGCTATAAGTAAATTCCTTCGTGGGATCTAGATTCTCATATGAAGCGTGGTAAGGATGGTCAGACGTTCCGGCATTTCTACCATCGCCATAACAAGGAGTAAGGAGCTCTGAAAAGTCATAGCTTTTTAAAAATGAATTACCGATTGCAATGCTAAATAATACTAAGGTACGGAAGTACCTGGAAATGCTTTCCCAAAAGCATGAGTATGTCCTGGAGAATCTATCTCAAAGATAACACGAATACCTCTTAGTCGAGCTGCGTCAATTATTCTACGAACCATGGACGGAGTATAAACCGCTTTGGAATCGTAAGCCCCCTGTAAATCCCTCAAATTTTAACACCATACCTTTCATACAATACAAGAGTACAGAAAAACTACATTTTGATCTTGATTTTTGCACCCAATACCTTTTGCGAAAGCTCGGGAAACCTTTCACTAACAAATGGGAAACTCTGGTCATCAGTTATATGCCAATGTAAAACGTTCAACTTGTTATACATCATTCCATCAAGAATCTGGTAAAATATTCGTTCCGGGAGATAATGCCTAGCTGAATCAATCATAAGGCCCCTGTGGGGAAACCTTGGCCAGTCGTAAATAGTCGTTAGATTCATGTAATAATGTTTCAAACTTCGAATCGATCGGCTATTCTCCTCTGTATCGTTGGACCATATTATTTGGGAAAATGTCTCGATTCCACGTAAAGCACCCCAAACGGTGTCACCTTTGATCTTGACCTCTGCACGGTTATGGGGGACCATTTCGACGGATATTACATCTAGAAATGTCCCCACGTTAATTAATTACACGGCATTTTCAGTTAGAGAGTTAAGAAATGTTTGACAAATGAAATAATATACGTACACTGTTCATACTCGGGGTCTTCGGAAAGACGGGGATAGTTTTGGCATTCTGTATTCTCTCCGGAAATCTCTACAAAAACTCTTGTAACCACCGGAAGCTTGGGATCCGGGGGTGTGGGATACTTGTACATTTCTGGGAACAAGAAATACTTGCTGTACTTAACCGCAGCGAATTCAAGCGGCTCGCACTTTCCCGTTATGACTGGAACAACTTTAAAAGCGTAAGGGTCAAAGGTGAGCAAATCCTTGGATTCGTGGTGAAATCTCGGCATAGGCCATGGCGATCCTGGGGGCCAGTTTCCATCCTAATTATATAAATAGATTTTTTTAAACTTGCATCCATGCCTTGGGGGTTGTGCTTTAGATAATTTACTTTATAGTTAGTAATAACCTTTAAATGATATCTTGGCTCAATAGGCAGTAACTTGCTGTCCAGTTTGTGGACACAATAAAATAGAAATACTGATAAAATATTAACTTTTGCTTGGAATAAAAGATTCATGACTGGATGGTACTAGAAAAGCCTCATTTGTTTTAAAACTCTTGAAACTCGATCGATAAATATCCTACAGATTTATGAAGAAACAATATAAATGAAGGACTCCTGATAAACTTTATACATTCCGAGTATCCGAGCATGAATAAGCTTCAACTACACGCGTTTTATTAACCTCTTCTCGAGCAGTTGGTACATTTAATACTGTCCGTTGTTGCAAATTCTATAAAGCGATCTGCCATCTTCAAGACGCAGTTTTGCGACACTCGGTTATCACAGATTTAGATGCTCGGTATACCAAATTCATGGGATTCATTCATGATTCATCTACCAACATGCTGGAGTAATAGGCTAGTCAAATTAACGAACATAGACATTTCTACCATTTGGAAAAATTCCATCAGAGATTCTCCAAGCGTGATTTCAAGCTTCTCAAACCTGACAGCTCAGGGTTACTTAATTACATTAAAAACATTCATAGATAGAAATGTACTTTTAAAGCAGCTTCAGGTATAGCTAGACATTTTATTAGCCAATATTTTATACTTTAGATCTTGGATGTTGCTGACAAAAAGTTAGAACTTGTGACAGCGGAAATGTTATCTCAATTCATTAAAAGCTTGAAGCAATCCTATCGCCAACCTAAGTTGGTAGCTACAAGATGGAAAGGCATCATTCTGTCTGACTGAGCCTGATTTACAAAATATCTTTCAAGCTATATCACTTGGTATTTTATTACAATTCCAAGTGGTATTAAAGGGAAAAGTTGGAATGTTGAATGTCTTTTGCAACAAAGTCATTTCAATTCCATCCTGGTTCTTATGGGATAAAAAAACTCGCGATTTTGCTAGACATTGATTGACAAGATTGGAACTCTGATTTGTGACAAACAAGAGTAGTTCCTACATTCATGCCATGTCTAATCTAATCTTCATACAGACGAAAGAACTCTGAACACTTTCCCTGCAAATACTACTTACTTCTATTTGCAATTGCAATGCAATGCTGAGTACTGTTTTGCTAGAATTCGTAGATATCTCATTCCCTATCCTTTTCCTATTCCTAAAATAAATAATATTTGCTATGGTTTATTTGGATGAAATCTACTCTACTATCTGTTCTGCATTATGTAGATATTTTACTACATTATTAGCAAATCGAAGGACACTATTTACAGAATAAAAAGGATAAATGCGTTATGAATTTTATAATAACTCTACTCTGCAGTATATGCCAAAGAAAAACATACAATCCTTTTCCTATATGAATACGACACTTTTAATTCCTAAAGATTTTTCACGTTTTTAATGAGGATTTATTGATACTTTTAAATGTGATCGACAGGAACCGTTGGCTTTGCCACAGGATCATTATATTCGACAATACGAGAGCCCTGATTTTGACCAGGTTGAGCTGATAAGCTTGACGGAACAATTATTCTCTCCCTATTTTTTCTAGACTTCCATAAAACAAGGGAATAAAGTACTATGAAGATAACTGCAAAAATGTCAATGGCAAGTCCCCCATAAGCGATAAAGAAGCATATCCCTCTGGCATGCTTTTTGTAGCTTAAACTGCAACCCTAAGAAATTAGTCAAGTTCAATCCGTTAATATCAACTATACAGTCACAGTACAGTGAATTTCGAATGTGACTTTCGAGTTTTAACATATTATGAGTATTATAATAATAACTAACTATTACTTTCAAAATATCTGTAGGTTTTTTAGGTCCCACAGAAAAAACAAGATTATCGCTTCCGGGTGGTTTTGAAACGGTAAAAATATCTCCGTAACACTTTGCAACATCTTTCATAAAGTCAAAGTCCCTATCCGCTTGGTCAGAAATGTCAAAAACCGTTCCAAAATCTATCGGACCGTACCAACCACAACAGCGCTTATTGGAAGAATAAAAATTGGAAATCCGTTTTGAAAAAATAACCCAACGAATATTTTATGATTTAAACAAGTTTTGAAGTAGACCTCATGATTTAACTTGATTTTGACCGCAGCTGGGAAGGAATTGCTGGATTTCAAGCAGAGATTAACCATGTTGAAGTACTGTTTCTTTATTAAACCTGAATCAGTATAGCTTTTGATCATACTTGTCGCTGTAACGCTGAGCAGAATCGCTGCACCACATCCTAAAATATACTGCAGAATAGAAACTACAGAGATTAACTACAGAAGTTAGGAGGATTTTAGAAACCATGCATATCTTTTAAAAATTATCTCACCACTATAGACAGGATTTTGGGCGTTTCAAATCGTAACAAAATAATTGCAAAAGGCATCCACATACAGAGGATTCGGGTACTTAGATGCATAAGCATAAGGGGCCCCTTCAAGCCGTCTTCGGCTGCAGGATCGAGTGGTGACTTGGATGGAAATTGTATTATCCATGCAAATGCATCGTAAGTGCAAAGACCGTACACGAAAGATCCAAGTAACTACAAACAGTAAGTGCAGTAATGATAGTTACTGTTTTTAAACACATTTTATGAAATAGCTTGATGAATTTAGGTTGAAGATACCAAAATAGTTAACGAGTAATAATGCAGGATCTTATGAGCCAATGACCACTTTGGAGGGCTACAAAACGCTGATAATTTCATCTTCCCTTTGTCATCCTCCTACTTTGAATAGTTTTTTTTAGAATTCAAATACCAATTAATTTCAATTGCAAAAGGCTACTTTCCGAGATAAACGGTTAATCGTAAAGCTTGGGATTTGAGGTTTGTTTAATGCAAGATGCATGGCTCTTAATCTGACCGAAACACAGCCAAATCATGACCTTTACTAAATTAACTGCATAAAAGCACCAAGTATTTATTTCAGGTCAAAGGTTTCCATGCTTCGTTCCACAGATCCATAGGAACGTTGGATCAATGTGAAAAAGGGTTAAATTCATGTAGAAAGTTCAGAGAGGTCAGTTTAGCGTTGCTTCACTCGTAAACTCCGAACCCATCACTTCTAATTTTTCAGTGTATGTAGCTGTAGTTCTGCTTCTGCTGTTGTACAATAAAGTGAAGAAAAGGCTACATTTTTCGAAAATTTCAAAGCTTATCAAAAACATAAAAGAAAGCATGTCAGGGATTTTGGAAACGACCGGTTGTGGACAATGCAAAGGAATTGGAGATCGCCGAAACACAATAGCCTCCGCGTTGGCTGGTGGACTTTTTTTCTCCGGATGGTGGATACTATTCGACCTGGCTGCTCAGGATTCAGCGATAACCGAATTTCGGGGAGTCTACTGTCTCTGCGGGATTGTGGGTACGCTGGCCTTTTTTATGATCAATTGTGTTACGAACAATGAACTTCGGGGGGAAATGTTCTCGGATGGATGCATGGGACCTCGGGGGTCACGGCTGTGGATGTTTGTCGGTCTGGTCATGTCATTTTCATCGTTGATTGCCTCCGCCTGGATATTTTTTGCTGGTTATCTCACACCCTTCAGACCTGTTTGGTATTACGGCTTGCAAGGATTTCTGCACAATCTGTTCATCTTTTCTAGTGCATTTGTGTATCGGTAAGCGAGAAACCCTATGGAATTTACATAGCATGCCTAAAATCGAGTGGAACCTTACTAAAATAGTCTGACACTTTCTGTAGGTTTGGTCGATCCGAACTACTTTGGGGATAATGGATCATTCGATTTGATGGGCTCAAAATCAATAGTGTACTGGGAACTTGAATATTTTGTATCAATAACAAACAAAATATTATAAATCTCACTAAGAACTGCCGGCTGATTTCCTAAAAGCAAAATAAAATGTTGTTTCAGATATAGACATGTTAGTTAAATTATTGGTGATAAAATTAGTAGAACATAAACCGTAAATTACACTTCTACGAAAGAAATTAGATTTATTTTACTATTGTTACAATACAAAATATCTTTAGGGTACAAACTCGCGACTTAATTCTATTTTTACAGTTGTTAGGATAAAAGCCTCTTTTCAATCTGGACTTGCACTTCATGCATACTGTAAGAAGGCATCTACACTTTAGTAATCCGGCGGAACCTTAATTTTTTATACACTTTATGGATCCAAGTCCTGCTCATACCCAGTGTCCTCAGAGTCCCTTCCAATTCCAGATTCATCCGCTTCGTCAGAGATGGACTGAAAAGATACCAAATAGCATTATATTATTTACTACCTTAGTCATCGTCTCACCATAGTTCAAAGTCCATGTTAACTTACGTTTATTATCTCCGCAAGACTCTTAGCCTGCTCGACCATCTCGTCTAAAATTTTGTTCTCTTTCTCAAGTTCGTCAACTCGGTGATGCAAATCTTCATTTTCTTTCAAACTTTCCTCCAAAGCTATTCTACGCTGCTCTGCTAACTCTTTCCAATAGTTGAGCGGAGCTTCTTCTAAAATAGATATTATATCATTTATAACAAAACCCTTGTAAAATGCTTTGCTTACAATTACATTTTTTGGCATAATCATACCTGCAGTAACCATTTCAAGGTCCGCAACATTTTCAGTCTGACAGGCTTTCTCAGCAATCCTCTGCTTCTTCACTAACGTCGAGATAAGTTTACTTTGTCCAGACTTTGTCTTGGGTGAGGATCCAGCACCGTTGGCAGACAGACGCTGCTGACTCTTACTTTTATCACCAAGTTTACCAATAATCCCACTACTGTTTCCAGTTCCAGATGATGCTCTTTTATGCCCTACCATTTCATTTTCCTTTGGAGTACCACTTCTTTGAATTGGAGTCAGGGCCAAGCGTGCCGGGGACAGCTAGATAACCCAGAATTCATATTAATTTTATGCTTAACGTACAACATTATTAAAATATAATATCCTCCGAATCCCTCATAAAAACTACCTTATCATGCGGTTTCGGAATCAAAGATTTTTTAGGCGTAGATATATTACTATGTCCCCTTTCTATTTTGCCCCCCTCAGGAACCGAGTTTTCTTTGACTTGCTCCGAGGACGCAACTGATGAAGATAAGTGCTTCATGAGTCCAGCTCTGTTTAAAACAAAACAAAAACATTTAATACATTTTAAAACAAAAAATACCGTAAAAAACCCACTGAAATACACAAAAACACAGCCACAAAGAGAGATAGAGCCAAGATAAGCGGACAAGAGGTTCAAAAAACTGCAAAACCCATCTCCAGTTAATAGATAAAATACGCCTAAAAAATATTAAAATTAAAGCAACATTTACACACATTTCCTCCATTTCTAAAGCACTTTTAAACCTTCAGCCACCGAGTCTTAAAAAAACACAAACTAACCCAAACTACTCTAAAATAAACAGTTACACCCACAAAATAAAAAAAAACACGAAACCAAAACCAAAATAAATTAAAAAATACCTCGCTCGACCTCTTCTGACCCGGTCATAGAGCTTTTTACAGCCAGGAAGAAGCCTTTTTTTTAAAACAAAGGCATTTTTATAGTTCAGAATTTGGAAATTCAATGAAATATTTGAGGAAAATGGACAAAATAATGTGATTTAAATGGGAGTTTCACAATATCACATTCACAATAGAGATTACCTGTTTGGTATTTTTTGAGAGTAGAAAGATTAGAAGTGGATTCCTTTTTGAATAGCTTCCTTCCTATGGAATAATCAGCTCCTTATCCTGATTCCCAAATGATGTTAATTTTAATATAGAGAGAGAGGATTTATTTTATTAATTAGGGTTTTAAGGGTAGAAATGATGCAGGGAAAGATAGGACTTTGTTGGGTTTGGGTATAAAGTTGATATTCCTCCTGAGAGTTGGGTTGACTGTTACTTTTTCTTCCCGAGCTCCCTCCGCATTTTAAATACTTTAACGTGTGTGTGTTGTTGTGATAGGAAGTCTATGTCTATGATGAAGTTTATCAGGAAAAGTCTCAGCTTTCCATGTTATAGTTTTTGGTAGGTTTGGGCTTTTTAGTCTTCAGTGGAATGATGTAGTATGTAGTTTGTAAGGAGTTTATTCATGTATAAGTCACTGGAAGTGTGTTTCATTGTTATACAGATAGAGCCCCTTCTTTTATAATAGCCCATGTAAAGTAGTAGCCCCTTCCCTTTGGAATAGCAGCCCCTTTGGAATCTATAGAATAGTAGCCCCTACGGAATAGCAGCCCCTTTGGAATATATAAAATAGTAGCCCCTTTGGAATAGCAGCCCCTTTGGAATCTATAAAATAGTAGCCCCTACGGAATAGCAGCCCCTTTGGAATCTATAGAATAGTAGCCCCTTTGGAATAGCAGCCCCTTTGGAATCTATAGAATAGTAGCCCCTACGGAATAGCAGCCCCTTTGGAATCTATAGAATAGTAGCCCCTTTGGAATAGCAGCCCCTTTGGAATCTATAGAATAGTAGCCCCTACGGAATAGCAGCCCCTTTGGAATCTATAGAATAGTAGCCCCTTTGGAATAGTATCCGCTAGCCCCTTTCGAATATTGTCGACCTTTTTGAATAGTATACCCTTTCGAAGCCCAAATTAATTATGGTTTATACCCAAAAGCACCTAAAATTTAATAGTAGGGCTGGGCTGTATTCGAGGATATTACGGTTGTTTTAGTGGTATTAGTCTGCAAAGTAAAACGCGAACGCGACTGCTTGATTGATCTTCTACTACTGCTACTCTAAACGCTAAATCTGATTTCTTAGCATGAAGATTTCATAGACTCCTGCCGTGGCTCATGGCATGAAATTACTTAAGGTAGATTGTGGATGGAGGGTCATATTAACATAACAATGCTAATGCTATTTGGAAACTTACACTCAAAAGTACAAGTAAATTCGCACTCCCATAAGTTTAAGCTTTATTCATATTAATGACCCTTAGTCAAGGCTATTCAGCCAGCTTAACAATTACAGATATTTTTTGAATACCAATAAATTAGTATCATCAAATTCAATGTTAAGGCTACTAAGGGTATTTGCAAATAGAGAGGATAGGATAGGGTAATGAATGAAGGATAATGAAATAGATTGTAAAGTTAGCAGAGATAAAGATACCTCACTCAACCTCATATCTGCAGAACGAACTTTTAAATATCACCCATTACAATTACATGGAGCGTCAGCGTCAGATTTTTAAATATTCAGAATATTAAAAATCAGACAGTAAAGTAATTGCCCGTTCAATCCCATTATATGTCCCTTTAACTCCGATGACACGACTCATTTAAAACCCATGCATGATGCCAGTTCTATCAATGCCAAAGATATGCTGAATTGACCAATGCAATGGCAGATCATTTGAAAGATTTGATTATGAGTATGACCTTTTTTTGCGGAATGGATGAATGGATTTTTTAAAATTTTAATCGACTATAAAAAGCGATGAATTGAATTAGGTACCCCATATTTATTTTTCAAGTCAAGTCAAGTCAATGATTTATTCGACAATGATATTATAATACGCAATACAATCATATTCATCTCAACATCAGGTCACTTAAAGGTTTAAAAAATGGTTTATCTATTCTACTTACTATTAATTTGATTTGAGTTGATTTGATTTGAGTCTTTATTTATGTGTCTTTCCAGTTCAATATGCATGACATTGTTCCACCACCAGTGCCATTCATCTGTTACATTCAAATTATGCATGCAACACAGAAATGATTAGCAGTAATAGTAATAGTAATAGTAATTTTATTTACAAACTTATATCATAAGTAGAATCAGCATTTTGGCAAACCTCAAACCGGTACAAAGGACTAAACAGTTGTGAAACATGAATAGCAGACAAAGTATGATCAGTAGGTTGAATGGTCCGAATTGTACTAGTTTTAGTCGGATCTGTAGATTTTGCCAACGCCATATAGATAATCAACTGATCTTGCATGAAACTATCAAGGGCAGCTGAAGAGGCTAAAAACCCCTTAACCTCGTCCAGAACCCTTTTAATCCCCTTCATTAACTGATGGGATCCTGGCCTCTTGCCCTCGACAAGATGGGAGAATCCGGCATAAGAGTTTTCAAACTGAAGGAGGATCTCAATCTCAGCAAAATTTAGGTCCCGGACTTCAATCTCTTTTGTGGTTTCGGAAATGAGATTTTTAAACTCGGGAATTTCACCCTTCATGATAGATGGGACTGATAAAACAGCTTGGATCCCCTTTAAAGGACCTCGCTCAGTCAAAGTAAACGGTTGGAACTTGCCCAAATTTATACCAACTTTGAGCTCAACGCAGCCCCCTCCACGGGGGAAATAGCCCGGACGCTGTAAATGTGCCTGAACCAAAGCATTACTCTTATTTCCACGCATTATCTTGTTAAAAATGGGTAGAAAGACCTTCTGGAAGTAGTCAAAGCTTGGAGATTTGAGTACATGAGTTCCTCCAATGATCTTAAGCTTTGACGGGGACTTGAGGGACAGTAGAAACGGTAGGATGCATTGAATGCAGAGAGTACAGCTTCCGGCAGTTATAAGGTCAATTGTCGTATTGACCCCTGGGGAGCTGGACGTTTTGGGCCCGGTAGTACCGTCTAGGTCAAATTCTACCCCTTTTTTCTTCGGTTCCTTAAGCCCTGCCGATGCTCCTGATATCCGCATAATTGCTCGAATACTTTCCAAATGCTGGGAGGCTAACCCGGGGTTAGGTCTATTTGCCCGGATGTTGGTAACTTGTATTTTTCTTCGAAGAAGACAGCAGTATGTTACCGCATTTCGGATAATTTGGCCACCCCCTTCTCCATAAGACCCGTCAATAAGTACCACAGCATCCTACAGAGGAATTTGGCATATAAATTTCATCTCTTTAAAATCGATCGGTGATGCAATGTCCATCTCAATCTCAATTACCGTATTTGCATTGGACTCGGTCAGGGAATTGTCCATTTTTAACCCGAAAGTATGATTTTTAATGAAATGAGAACAACTTTTTGGGAACTTTTAGAGTTTTTTTTGGGAATCAATCTGGATTAGGGTAACTACCACTTTATGCAGAAGATAACGATTATATCTCGAGATATAGCTTAACCTTCCGGCTTTTACTAGACGATGTGATTCGACCACTGCACTGCAGTGTACTGCGGGACCGGAAGGAGCAATAGAGAGTCGAGCACCTCGACTAGGCTTTTACATGTCTTAATTCTTAGTAAATGTCAGTATATTTCGCAGACATACACAACACAAGTACAAAATAAACCATGAGAACATCATAGTAGTATTCGTCGCAGGATTTCTCTTTCCCTTCTACTTCTTGTCCATACTTTCCCAATACTATATGCTCGTCTTTTAGGTTAAAGAAAGTTGCAAAAAGCGTTCGTTCAATAAATATCGTGTATTTATTGACTAGCGTTTTGAGATGTGTAATGCTATACAAGAGATGACATACATTTATGCATAAATACCATTGATTTATTACAATGCGTCTACGAATTCTAACCTAACCTAGCCCTTAAATAGTCAAGTTTAAGCCTAACTTTAGCTAGATTTCGAATCCTGCTTATTTTTATCAGCTTTATCATCCTCATTAGAAGAAGACTGGTCCAATTTACTGATAAGACTTTCCAATTTGTTGGAAGTATCTTCATTCCCAACGCCACTTTCTCCAGTCTTTGGGGGAGGATTTCGATTAGTGGCAAGCAAAATGGTCCTTTCCATCTCTTGTAGTTGTCGTTTCCCATGAACCAAAAGGGATCGGGTTATCTCATCGTCTGTTGTTGTCTCCTTCCTTAATCTAAATTCGGATCGGACCCATTTACTCCATTCTGCTCTCATCGGAGCGTATGCTGCTACTTTTTCGGATTTAGTAGAGGTTTTTACAGTAGCTGGGGGAGTGGTTATCGGGGGTGGGGGCTCATTTAGTAGTCTTCCTAACCTGTATTATTAGAGTTAGAAGGGGATTAACGAATCTTATCATTCCCATGTTAAGATAAGGTCAAGACTATTACTTTAAAAACCCTCTATAAAGGTTTAATATTTCTGTTCTTAGCATAAACTGCTTCAAAGACATCATGGGTTTCGGCATGGCTTATCCTTACGCGTTTCGTCACTCCTGTGTCCTGTCGTGATACCTTTTTTTACAATGTACAACAAAGTTGCAAAAAAGTGGAAACTATTTTGCGTTTTTAGAGACGATATATTTTGATTTGACAGTCAAAGTTAACGAGGGTTTTATATTAGTTTGTTTGAAAATGGCTAAAATTAAAATTATACGTACAAACTAATGTAAAAACAGCAAATCGTTCGTATTCGATCTGATATTTATTTACTTTTGCTGAATTTAAAAACAATCAAGTTGTAAAGTTGAACGAGCACGTGGGAAATGTTTCGTGTAAGTTACACACTCGGATATAAAATACGCTTAATAACGCTACAGCAAAAGCATGATGAGTAAGCTTTCTCCACGATGATATTGAGATTATTTAGCTTTATTCACGACCTTTGACCTTTATTTTTATTTCATGAAATTATACAAGGTGTTGAAGTAGATTACGGAATATTAGGTGTTTTTATATGCATTTACAAAAGTTCAACTTTCTCCAAGCTATTGCCACTGCATACGATACTTTGGTCACTGTCACTGTCGGCTTTATCCATGTTAGCTGCTTCGGAGTTTTTGGCATTATTTTAGATATGGTAATGATAATGAAACTATGATTATGAAATCCTCCGTACTTTGAACTTTCTAAATGAAGAAAGTTTATAGTTACATTACATATGCCGTAGTTTTCTCCAAGATAAGATGGTTAGACCATTCTTTAGCTTATTTTTAGTATGCTTCTATGAAAGCTGTTAAAATATTTTAGATACTGTTTTATTTCTACATGCTTATAAAATTATTGATTGGCCAAACGGAAGTGCAAAGGCATCCTCCGATGTGAAAAGGTTGTTCATTTCTACAAGTACGATGAAAACATTGTTGTCATAACCTAGTAGACGTATACTAAACAGATACATGGTTTTATTAAGTAAAAGTACAACTATTCTTTAATACATGCATGCAACCATCAAATACATTCATTCTTTTCTTCAATATCAGTTATTAATAATTGTAAACGATGAATGGAAGGAAATTCTTAGTTTAAGAATTAATATGTAAGAGCTAAAATAATAGTTTAAATACATTGCTGAAGTATATGCTCTAAGATTAATTTTCTGAATGGATAGGAAACGTTTAGAAACAGCTTACAGTCCTAAATTTAAGTTTATTTTAAACTAAATCTTCTAAACTCCAAGCGGGCCTGTTTTACCTCCTTCAAAATGATAATAAGCTGTGGGCTTTTCTAGTCATCTCCATCATCAGCACTTGCCGAGTGCCATGTAAGTCTTTCCTCGTAAAATTTAATGACCACTTGAGGACATTTCACGTTAGCTTGACGAGCTGGGACCAAATCTGCCTCATCAGTTCCTTTCCATTTCATCAAAAACATCAATTCTCCAGAAGAGTCCGTAGCCCCAATAATTTTCTGAGGTTCCATATTACGATCGAATCCGGTAATAACATTTGCATCATCCTACAAACAACATGTTTTTATATTCAGTAAACAGTAAAAGTTTTAATTAAAGCCCGTCCATCGGTCCATCGTTTTGTTGTTTTTTAACTGACCTTTTTAGGCTTCTTTGCTTCCTTTCTCGCTTCTTTTGCCGGCGGTGGGCTGAGATCTCGCTTACTAGCAGACTCAGAAGGCCTACTTCTTTTAGCCGCTTTAGCCTCTTTCTCCTTCCTAATCCCTTCACGACGCTTTCTTTCAAACTCTTCTATCAGTTCAGGACAATCGAGATTCTCCTCTGTACATAAACATAGATTTCATTAAATAAAATGCAAAAAGAACAAAAATAAACCACCCGCAAATTAATGCAACGTCTATTACCAGGTTCCCTGTAAATCAAGAGAGAAAATATTTAATATTAAATTTCATACCACCTTTCTTCATCTAGTATAATAAGTACCAACAGATAAGCAACTTACCAGGTGTTATCATCCCTAGAAATTTACAAAAGAAATCAAATTATTTCCCATATTTCTTCATAAAAATAGTCTTGTTCATTAATACAAAATCGTAAATGGTACTCACGGTCCATATCCTTTCCAGGCGAGGAAATACTCGACCTTCCCAGCCTTGGTGTCCCTTCTTTCCAGTACTTTTTCAACAACGAATTCCTCCTCCTCTTCGCCCCCTTCTGGCTCTGTCCCCATCTCAGAATCTTCAGTTTTATCCATCGCCTCGTCGTCAGAAAAGTCCTTTTTCTTTCCCATAATCCGTAGAAAAAACAAGTTAAGAATTTCTCTCTCCCAACCAAAGCTTATCTTTACGACCTACGACAACACAGTCAGTACTCATTACCTTTTTTAGACAAAACCTTCTAACAAATGTGAGGACACCCTGAGCACGCTACAAACTGCAGCGTGCAGCCTGCAATCTGACGCTGCTCAGCGCACAGCCTGCAATCTCACGCTGCTCAGCGCGCAGCCTGCAATCTGACGCTGCTCAGCGTGCAGCCTGCAATCTCACGCTGCTCAGCGCGCAGCCTGCAATCTCACGCTGCTCAGCGTGCAGCCTGCAATCTCACGCTGCTCAGCGCGGCTCAGCGTGCAGCGCTTAAAATACCAATCTGGTCACGGCCAACTACCTAATTAAATTAATTATCTTGTATTGTACACACTATAAATCTAAATCTGAGATTTTTGGATTTTAATAAACAGCTTGCTTTTAAGTACTTCAAAAATCCATTGACTATTTATTTATTGTTATTAGCGTTTTATTCTATTCGAATTTCTAAAAGATTCTGCCCAGCGCCCTTCCATACTAAATTAGCAAAAACTTATTTTAAACTCAAAATCGACGCAACAATAAACTATATTTTATGCAAGATTAATTCATTAAATTTTTTTTAAAAACCAGATAAGCCCTAAACTTGCCCTCCTTCCTACCATAAATAAACCATACGACCCAATAAATAACCTCCTGACGCCTTCATTGAATTAATTGACCTAACCTCAAAAGGTCAAGGTCAAGTAGCCAAGCCAGGTCAGTTACTCAAATACAAATACCATATAATCCATTAAAAAACTCATTTTTGGATTAATATAACTAACCGGACCGGCTCTATTAGCACTAGCAGCAACTGTTAAACCTTTTTTATTTACTTTTAACTCAACCATAAAAGGTGGTGAACTTCATGAGAATTGAGACATTTTAGTATTTCAGCCGATTTGATATGATTTTTACGCATTTAAAACATAAAAAAATTGACTAAAATAGTTGTTTTCACCTTAAAATCCTCTTTCCAAGATGGTTTTCGATATTTCTATGAATTTTCTAGTGTTTTCTCCAAAATGGATCTAGAATGTAGAAATTGAGCTGGAAAACTGGAAGTAGGAAAAAAGTAAGTAAAGAGAGAAAGAGCTTGAGCTAGTTGTGGTAATAAAAAGGGAGAATAAGAAAGATAGTGAAGCTTGGCTTGTGTTGTTTGGTCTCCACCTTCGTTCCGAGTCTGACGAAGATGGAGGAGGGATGCCCAACCAATAACAACATACACCCACCCACGGGGTCTACTGAGACCCCACTGACCTTTCTTGACCCAGAACTTGGGGTCATAGGTCAAAGAGATTGGCACAACCACCGGGGGTATGAGGGTACAATGTACCCCGTGGAAATCCCGATATGCCCTATCCTTTAAGTATTCAGCAGGCCCCGCCCAGCCCCTCTAAGCCACGCCACACCCCTTCATATACTTTAATGCTATTTGAACCCGTCGTGGTTGCACCCACAATGGTCAAATATAGGTATGCTAAGGCTAAGGGATGCTGTCGTAACAAATTATTACAAAGCTTGAACTTTTATCTAAGCTATTTTCATCTGCTTTGCTTGATGGACTACGACGCTTGTAAGCGTTGCGGGTCGCGGGTCAGTAGCATAGGCTGCATTTGCCAATACGCCGAAAAACTAAGGCAGAGCCAAAGTCATTTTATCTAGCGTAGGCGACGTCTATAAGATGAATGCTTACGAATAGCTTTAAACGGGACGTTTGGCCAAATACTACAGCCCTATGACCTTTTATCTGCATGCGTCGGGCAGAGTTGTCAGAGTTGAGGTTTTTCTGTGTAATTTTTAGTGGACAGATAAGGGCTAACTCTGCTTTTCTTAGAATGTTACTTTTGGGTGGATATCTGACAAAGCAATCGAATCTTCAGTTAAATATTGTTAATTTATTATTAAGAGCTCGTCACTACAGCAGAAACCAGTAAAATATAAATAATACATAGTTTTGGACGGAGATCGAGAGGAATACAACGTTATTCCTTAACTTTCTCAGGTTATTCAATTAAAAATATATACTACTACTGCGAGGTTTACATTTTAATTAGGTAAACGATCATACTTACTGGAGGTTGGGTTATGAAATCGCGTAATTGATTTAAATTAACTCTATAATTTGCTCACTTTTGCATAATGAGGTTCAAGATTAAGAGTAATTTTATGCATGAGGTAGACCTTCTTAACTTGGCTTTTCAATTGATTATTCATTAAATTAGGTCGGAAGAAGGAAATGCTTCACGTGCAATGATTCGACTTCAGTTATGTCAACTCGTAACTCTGCTTTGTTTCCGGACTCTCGGAATCTTCTGATGCCCGCTGACGACAGATTCCTACAATTGCGGATATACAGCATGGTTAAAGTGGGCATTGACTTGCCGAGCACGTCCAGAGATAAGTCAGTTATCTACAAATTAAAATAGTTCAGGATTAATAGAGAGCTTAACCCCTATTCACGATTTCGTGCAGTTGACTACAAATCCAAACCTGTGAATTAGACAAGTCCAATGCATACAAGGCTGGGATATCTTTTATTCCGTATAAAACTGACTTGTCTGTTAGCTGTCCGCTTAAATACTGCAGTCGAAGATCAATTAAACCTAGCATAAATAAAATAAGTGAGTTTGAGTTATGGTTAAAATTAATTTAAAATTTTTTTAAAAAGTGCATGTATTTCAAACACACATTTTAAGTTCCCGATGTATGGTAATTTTCTATCAGTGTCCGGATCAAAGTCTTCTTTATCATAAGCCGTCTCTGGTAACCCAGTGATGGCTTCATCTGTTAAACGATTTTGGGTAAAGAGATCGTAAATACTGAACGTTTGAAGCTTTGGAAACCCTCCAAACAAGGCTCGTACAACTTCATTATGATTCCCCACGCGGCTGAGATTTAATTCTAGTTTCGTAACATTTGGAAAAGATGAGCTAAGCTTTGTCAGAGGAATATGGTTGATGTCTCCCAAATCCAAGGATTTAACAGAGGTATGCGGTGACAGTGGAACCCCTTTATCCACAACTTTATCCCAATCCCCTGACACAGTTCTTGTGCAAGTAAACGAGCACAAGTTCGGCATATCCTCCAAAACACTCATCGAATGGATGTATCCCGGACCAACTGATATCCGCTTGAGACTAGGTAAGTAGACAGGAAAAGGTGACGAAGCTCTAGGTTTGTACTCAGGATGAGCCAGAATTCGCTGTCCGAAATGTAAAGATTCCAGTGTAGTAGAAACCGTTCTAAGGAATTTATTCAAACTCGCCATCCTCTTATTTCCCCCGATATCCATTCCGTAGAGGAATATCGTTTTAAGTTTGCTTATCTTAAGACTCATTAGCGCTTCAAAATAATGGAAAGTCATCCTTTCTCCGTCCATCGGGGCTAGCTGGAGGCTAACGAGAGAGGATAGCTTTGGATTATATTCTTTGGATTTGAACTCAGACAGCACAGGCTTTGGACAGTTTCCATACATCAGAATCTTCAAGTTGGGACAAATGATAGCAATATTTCTAAGAGTAGTATGGCTATCGGAGCCTCTTTCATTAATCTCCAACTTCTGAAGGTTCTTAAGAATAGGCCGACTCTCGTCGTCGATGATGAACAGCGTTTGTCTTCCTGCGGGGTCTACATAACTATTTCGGTTGAGGCAAAGCGACGTAAGGTATGGAAATGGGTCATATTTCATAAGATCTAGAAGGGAATTGACGTTAAGTTCACAATTTTGCAATATCAGCGTGCTCAAAAAGTGACCATGGTTCAAAAGAATCTTTTGAAAGTTTGGATTTGAGCACAAATCATCGCTCCACCATAACTCCAACAGACGACTCATATTTCCTTTTGATTTCAACTCCAGAAAGTTAACGGCAGGTTTTTCATTCTTTCCATATATACGCAGTTTCTTCGCATTATGTACAAATCGCTGGATTTCCGTATTCCACATTCTACAGACTGACCGTGCGTTTTGAAGACCAGGAGAAGGTACAAAAGAAAATATCATCTCAAGAATCTATAAAAAAAAATATATAAATATATATTACACAATTTAAAAAACGCGACGATAGCGATACTTGAGCCGAAATATTACAATATCCTACAAAAGCCTTACGTAAGGATTCATAAGCGGAGAAGCAGATTCATAAAGCTCCCCTTGATTTTGCAGTGGATAAGCTTCAAAACCGAATGGGACGCTGATAAATCGGGTATAGTCCGGAAGTTCATGTTTCTTTGCTTTATTTTCAGGCGAATTCGGGTTCGTTTTAGTACTGCAAACTCGCTTCATTATATGGCAGTTTCCTTTCTCTTTCAACGCAGACAATCCTTCCTTTAAATTAAAAAGTTGAATGTATTCATTGTTTCAATTTAGCAAACTTCAAAAGTATTCTTACAAAATAATGCTCGATCGATAGTTCAATCAAATGAAATATCGCATAAATCGCTCCTCCAGACGGGCGCAGGGTTATCCAATTGTTTCCATAAGTTATCAGTTCAGAATTAATTGCCAGTTACCCTCCCCCACCGTGTTTTATTCAGGGAGTCGTCTTTAAACGTCTTTTCTCTGGAATTTAAAACAAAACCGTAAAAACTGCAATAAACCCGGTATCCAAATAATAGTTACTACCGTATTTCCCCGTTTTAATTCCTCCCCGGGGGACTAATTCTCCCTTCCAATTCCATTCCCGTTAAAAAAAATTTTAAAGCCCTGCCCTCCTATCATAATATAATTTCTAATATTTCCTTAAAGAAGTATAATAAATTAATAAAGACCCAGGGGAATTAAAACGGTTGCTGGTTTCACTAAATATTAACGATTTTACAGCTTTTTATAATCCTTACATTTCCAAATCCTCTAAATCTGCACGACCACGGCCATTTTTTTTATTTCGTCCGGATATTTTGCATTTTTGTTGATTTAAAATGTTCACATTTATTTACTATTTTCAATCCAAAATCCATCCCTGCCCCTTTCATCCTTTTAAACTCCAGAACCGGTAAAGGAAAGCTTGATTTGTTCTTTATTCTTCCGGCGTTTTCGATAAGATTTCAACTTATCATCGCCCCTCTTATCCTCTTATCTTACCTTATCTTTAGATAACCGAGGATAAGACGCTCCCAGTTCATTCCGTGGAGAGTACGCTGCGTCGTTTGCAGCGTTTTCAAACGTTTACTTCCTTCTTGAAGATTTATATAAAGGTTTGTTGGCTATCTTAACTTTCCTTATTTTGTTTTTTTGATTTGTGTGACCTTGACCTCTGACCTTGAACGATTGGGTTTAAAGGTTGAAGATGTCGAGCTCTGATAACAAGCCGCATTCTGGGGGAGGTGATCGAGGAGGGGGCGGCGGCGGAGATCGCGATAGAGATCGAGGAGACCGCGGTGGGGGTGGCGGCGATCAGCAGAAAGAGCGAAAAAGGAAAGAGTCTATTGTGGATTTAGCTCGCTACCTTGAGAAAAATGTGAGGGTCAAGTTCGCTGGAGGTCGAGAGGCTGCCGGAGTTCTGAAGGGGTTTGACCCACTCCTCAATCTTGTTTTGGACGATACTGTAGAATTTTTGAGAGGTTTGTGCATTTAGTTGCGGGTCTTTGTTAGCTTTATTAACTTGGTTTCATGTATTTAATCTGACCTTTTGTGTTTAGACCCTGACGACCCCATGAAACTCACGGATGATAGAAGATCGCTAGGTCTTGTGGTTTGTCGAGGGACGTCTGTGGTTCTGGTTTGTCCTGCGGATGGAATGGAGCAGATTTCGAATCCCTTTGTTCAACCGGATGTGTAGATTTATTCGACGGTATTTAATTCGTTTTCATTTCCTCAGATGAACTTCGATTGACTTTCCCTTTACTTGTTTTTCCTGAGATGATGTTTGATATGGATATTTGTATTTATTTTTTATTTATAATAAATACTTGGAATACTTGAAAAGGGTGGTAATATCAGGATTCAGTTTATTTCATATAATGTTTGTTCAACAAGTTATCAGATGGATGTCAACGAATTTAAAATATGGTTGTGGTTTAGGAGTACAATCCCAGAAAAAGCCCAGTGTCCACTTAATACATTTCTACCAAGTTAACCATTAAGTTAGTCCATTTTTAAAATGAAACTTTCTCTTGTAATTGCCAAGATAAAATAACAATACAAAAACGTCAGATTTGATTAAACAGGTAGATACACTTAGAGTAAAAATAATTTAGCACTGCAAGTTTATAATAATACTGGGAGGAAGTTCTACTGATTTCCCTGAATAATGGAAATCAATGCCTTGCCATAATCGCCTCCAGTTTCACTTTTGATATCACTCTCCAATGTCTTATGGTACAAGCCCTGGTATTCCCTCTTGATGGCTTCCAAGTCCAATTCAGATCTGGATACAATTATGCGAATCAGAGTCCTATCCTCAGTGCCGGCTCCCTTCATCGCTTCGTGCAATCGCTCCGCGAAGTAACGTGGCTGCGATTCGGCTCTTCGAGCTAGAAAAAATGAATACCTTGATAAGAGCTATTCTTTAGACTAAAATCTAAATCTGTGTGTGTTTGTATGAAACTTACCAATGGTGAGTATAGCCTCCTTTAAGTCTCCACCCAATTCTGCTTTAACTGCTTGTTCAAACATCTTTCCAGAAATTTGCTCATACGCACGGAAGATTAACCGAAGTTGAGAGAATGACTGATGAGCCAACAGCACTACAAAAGTCTCCTCATCCGTCCCCATCGTACCTTCTCCTAAACATTAAGAACAAAGCTGTCAGAAAGTTACCGATTTCCTGGACCTGCCGAAAGGCATTCGAATATCATGCCTGCGTTGTAAATGGTTGTAGCAACTTCAATTGGATCGATTGCTTCAGCTGGTTCAGTTGACCGTGGTTCCTAGGTTAATTGGAAATTCGGATAATATATTCAACGACAAAGTTGTATATTCACATTTCATTTGCTTTTTTTTGTTGGAAATTAAAAACAAAAAAAGGGATAAAATATCCGCAAAGATCTACGAAAGCCTCACGACATTTCTCCACCCACACAACCAATGACCAAGCTTATCTAAGCAATCGATCCAATACCAAATTGCGCTTTATGCACTAGCTAACCGGCGTTATAAATGGATTCAGCCATTTCCACAGCACTATCTGGATCCACAACCCCTTCAGTTCGAACATTCTGTACGCAACGCATTCAAATGTAATTAATTAATTTTAAATAGCAAACTAGTGTTAAAAGTGTTAAATTAAGCCCATGAATAGCAATGAATTACCCAGGAAAAACACAATTAATATGGATACATATTTATAAAAGCGTGCAGTAAATTGTACCGTCAAAAGCATAGTCAGAAGACGCTTATACTCTCCAGAAACCTCTCCAGAGACTTCAGACTCCAAACTTTTCCCATAAACCCGTTCATAAGCCGCATTAACTTCCTGAATTTCGTAGTTTCCTCGAGTACAAAGAATCTACAGGAATGATAATATCCAATCCTTCAATCCAAACCAAACAATATTTCCACAAGACCATAATATTGTAATAACTATTTCTTTCTGGTCAAGAAACCTCCGTTAAAACATCTTCATTTGTCCCAATCTTGGACATCGCATCATGCAACTCCTTCGCAACGTACTCAAACGTATCCTCCATCAACGCCAGGACCAAATCTTCAAAATTACCTCCCAACTCCGATTTCAAATCCTTGATAATGTCCTGCAGCAGATGACAAAATTAATATATTTCAAAATATACATTTAATAAGATTGAAAATTAATCCTAGTTGCTCTTAAGATAAGATCTTATCTTAACCCCAATTATCCTCCACTAACCCGTCCAAACTCGTTCTTAAAAGCCTGTTTAATATCCAGACGCTGGGCCGCCGAACGCTTCGTAAGGACCTCGATAATCGCATCTTCATCCGTTCCCAATCCCTTCATAGCTTTCCGTAACGCTTTAGCATCCGTCAAAGCATCAGAATGAGGGTGAGCCTGGATAGTTGGGTCCTTAAATACAAATTACATACAAAAAGGTCAAACAACCACGCCGGATAACCCCGATTATAGCTGCTAAAACAGTATCTTCTATAATAAAACGCTTACAAATTCATAATCAGCGTCCGTCATCTTTCCTCTCTTATTTCGCTGGAAGAAGCTTTCGGTTGATTTAAAATATGTAGGATATCCACAGATAAGCGACAAGATAAGATCAAACGATGTGTGGTCTGCTCTGGTTCTAGTCGGTCGTATCGTGATCGTGGCGTGGCTTTTTAATGGAACCTTTTTTGGTAGCAAAACTGCCCCAAACTTTGGCTAATTTCTCAGAAATTATTTCCAGTCAGAGACTTCGTACTCGGGCAATTTTGGCCAAAATCTCTGCCTATCTCTGCACAGATTTTAGACGATCTCAGATCTCACGACTCAAGTTGATCTGTCAAGTCAAGGCGAGCAGAATCCCTGTGTTACAGAAACAGTGTTTAACGCTATAAAAGTGGATAAAATAGCCTATTTTTGATGATATTGGAGGGTGAGGCTTTAACCAGCAAATGGTATACAAATCACGAAGGTTTTTACAACGCTAACAGCAGCTAAACCAAGGTTTATATGTAAAAAAAGCCATAGTCAATTTAGTCATAGTCATTCATTTATTCTTTACATCATAGGATATGATATGCTGTCATTATATTATTTAGCGAACATCTTTCCTTGGAACCTGTTCCTGTCATGAACCTATACAAACTAAAACTAATACTGAACTATGTAGCCTCTTCTTTACTATTAAAACGCTTTTTTTTATTAGCTGTGTGTGTTACTACAAGCGAGCATTGCACTAATAATGATAAAATAAACTCCCATCCATGTAAATCCATATTCAGGCTCCATCCACCATCCACCCGTTGTTGTAAGGCTAAGAAAGAATCAATGTACAATATCATCTTGGTAAAGATCCCCGCATGCACAGAATCCCTTTCATTCCAACTCCAATTAGGTAACTAAAAAGATCATAAAACCCTACATCCTTCCTCTCTACGCAGTATTTTATTGGGGATGGGAAATAAACGTTCCAATTTAATAGATAAAAACGCTATTTACTTGCTAAACCCATGACATATGACTATGACTGATCCATGACATGACGTACTTTTCTGTGCAAAGTGTCCAGGAAAGCGTGAAAGTACTGACGATGGTGACACAGTCTCTTGTCCACGCTGGCTTATCTTGGACTTTGGTCAAACTATGACATGAATATGAATACAAAATAAGGCGTCGTTATTTCATTGATTAGGTTAGTCCCATAGACAAAGTATCACTAGAAGTCCGACATGTTGCATGATAAACTGGCAATAAATGCTGGATTATCGATAATAGCGAAACCGTGTTCACTCACGAGAAATGCTCTAGTTATCCTATGATTCTTTTAGATGACGAAGTGTCGTGTTTTCCTCCATTTAGCTTTCTCTAGCCATTCCATTCTTTAATGGGCAGAATCACTTAGTGTGTTGGTACATAGAAAGGTCGATTATAATGGCCAATTTACAATATTATTCAGTTTAATGGATTTTAGCGTTGAAATAAATTCATCTCATACTAATACTGCATGGCAATACGATTACGAATCATGTCAAAAATGTAATTTCTTCTCTATGCAGAATGTTCTGCCCTAAGAAATCCTTTAGAAATCTAAATTCTATTTTGAAATGATGTGACTTTTTTTTATCAGTTATTGTTTATTGCCTTGACCTTCTTGAAAAAAGCGTTCCTCATCTCTAATCCGTGTATTCTGTAACCAAAACTGAACTAACGTATACAAACGCTTATTGCTATTGATAACAAGCTTATTGGAAAAAGATAAGAAAGCAATGTAGGTGCGGTGCGGTGGGTTCTTTATTGAAAAACAAAAGATTAGCCTAATCTCTCCTCATTATCTGTTACGGATATTAATAAATGATTAACTCCTATACTACTGATGGAGTACTTATAGGTACAGCCATTTGAAATTGGGCAATTATGCTATGTATTCCGAATTCCTGGATAATCCTCATCCTTTTTCATGTCACAATATTCCACAACATTCTGCAACATATCGGACAGACTTGGAGGGGAATATTTAGGAAACTTTCGAATAAAAGGAAGAATTCTGTTTAGAAATAGAATTTGTAGACTAAACTTCTATTAAAAATACCATGGACGTAGACCCTGACGTAAAAGTAAGTGCATGTTGGCAAAGTTTTAGGCTTTCTATGCAAAAAAACTTAGATTTGTAGAATTTGCTTTTCGATTTATAGAAATGTTTTTAAACGTAACCTTTTTAAACTTTTGAACAGGATTTGAAAGATTTTGTCATACTTCTCGGAGGAATAACTGGAGGTTTAGTTATATTGTCGATTATTTTCGGGATAATAAGCACAGTCTACGCTTACAGGTACTTATGTGCAGCATTCATATTGCCAATTACTCATAAAATCCTCTAAAAATACTATAGATAGATGCTTACAAATAAATGAGAAATAAATGATTTTAAACCCACTCGTTACTGGGTTTGCAACTCATGGAGGCTTTTTATGTTCCAGAACATGGAAAAAATTTAACTTGCTATCTCTGACGATAAAAACCACTCGGTTGGATGTAGCAACGATTTTAGAAAAGGTGGAAAAGCTAGCTGTTGTTCGGAATCCAATTGTGGAAGATGATGGGTTAGTTCATAGCTGAATTATATATAATAATAGGACCTACTTAATTTATTATATTAAACTGCTCCCATTTAAGAATTGATCTGCATGTTATAATAATTACTACATCTCTGCTGCCCTAGGGAATTTAATTATTCTTTAGGGATACAAAATACAATTATGTCGTGTACATTTTAGTGGTCTTCTATAATTCTCAACAGAACTGAAGAAGCCTCGCCCATTTTTACGCGAAAGATGTACACACCAACTCCACCGATTCAGTATTCGGTTCCAGTAATTGAGGAACAACTCTCACAACGAGAACGCATAAGGCATAACTTGGAATATGGAAGGCATAATAATAATAATAATAATAATAATGAAGCAGGGTCTACTTCCGGTTCTTATGGGCGCTCTGGAGATAGACGGCCACGACAAGGGCCACCCGTCCCTCCCCGTAGGGCTGCCAGTTTTTATGAAACTTCTTATAATTACTGATGACATTTACTGTGTGTTTTGCTATCTAACCACCCAACCATCTCCCTGTTAGCATTCTAAAAATTTGTGTAGTTATATGAATAAAAAAATATTTTATTATGGTTTGAATTTGACAAGTGCAAACTTGTAAACCCCTGACTTCAATTTAATATAATGTAGGTAAGTATTATGTTTGATGATTAACAAAAGTTTATGCAGAAGTTTAAACTTAACTACGAGATAAAAAAAACGTATGAAAAGGTCGTAAAGAACGTCAACGGCACTGCCATTTACACGAGAATGAAAGATGGCACAACTCTTAACCAAGTTATGTGCAAAACTTGTGGATCTTATGGTTGTTGTGTATGGTACTAACTACTAGCTAGAAACTAGCATAATTTACGTATGATTGAATTTTTTTTAATGTGCGTCAGCAAACATGATGATATCATGGTCATTACTTATGCAGATCTTTCTCCAAAAAATAACGAGTCAGATCGATAAAAATCCTCCATTCACGCACAAATAGTGGTGGTGACTTTTAACCCGTATGGCATGAATAGAATGATTTTATGATGAATGATATCAAATGAACTGTGTATTATTTAATTCACACATGTTTTTCTAGATTCAATAGAAATAAGCAGTCAACTGCTATAATAATAGCTATATTTAACGTACATCTCTGTAATTTATTGGTCCAATAATTTCTGTTTTTAAGCCTTGGAGTAAGAAATAAACTCGTTCGTAGGAAAGATATAAATATCCGGTTAAAAAATCCATTTAAACCTTTTCAATTTCTATCTGCTTTAGCACAATATTCTAAACCCCAATAACTAAGACTAAGTAACCGGGTACTGTATTGCAATATTGCAAAATTAAAAAGGATCTTGAAGAGTTTTAGTATAAGAATCGTTACAATGGGAATCGGAATGTGGTTATTTTTCTCTCTAATATCCACACTGTCTGCCGTAGGTTAGAGATTCTCAAATAAATTATTTTCATTAACCAAATTCTTGCAAGATCATTATTCTTTCCAAACTTTCCACAGAAAGGGGTACAATAATCCCCTTGTACATCTACCCAACGTCTGAAAACGCATGGAAACCTTTGATCGATGCCTATAACACCAATCCAATAGAAGTCTGGGCCATCGTCAATGTCTTCAACGGTCCTGGTACCAGTCTGGATTCTTCTTATGCTGCAGCAATTTCCAACTTAAAGTCTGTTGGAATCAACACTTTAGGTTATGTGAGGACTAATTACACCCAAAGAAATCTCAAAAAAGTTAAAAAGGACATTTCTAGTTGGAAAACCTTCTATTCTCCGGACGGGATCTTTTTTGACGAAATGTCTAATCAAGATAACGCATCATTTGTTGAATATTACTCGGTCCTAGATGACTTTGCTAAGGGGCAAGGATTTACCTTCACAGTGGGAAACCCTGGGGCTGACGTACCGTTGGAATACTTTGATGCAGTTGATACTGTAATGATTTATGAACGCCCTGGGTTTCCCCGTAGTAATGATCTTTGTTCCTCGAATAGGTATCAAAGTATCACTGATAAATCCGCGGTGGCTATATTCCCCTATGGAGTGGAGACCTTGAATGAAAATGCCATTCTGGATGCAAAACCATGTCTAGGATACATTTATGTAACGAACGATGACGGGTCGAACCCTTGGGATACTTTGCCACCTTATCTCAACCAATTGTTTGAACTTTTGAGCAGATAAGCAGATATTTAGCGAAAAATGGCTGCAAAAATTTAATTCTGATTGTTTTAAAAAATTATTGAAATTATGAAAATTAAAAATAAATTTACTATTGGCATTGCATGTAAAATGCAAGGATTAATTTTTAATCATCAAATAGCATTGCAACGAAATTTTTAGCTTAATTGAAGATAGTAAAAAACGTGAAACTTTCCGAGTTATATTTTTATTTTCCATGTAATTTCTACAAACATTTATATTTTTTGGTATATATGATACTATATGCTTTTTCAAAGCATGAAAACTAGAAAAGTACTACCTGCTTAAGTTAAATCTATGAAAAGTCTAAACATTTAAAACCGCTTTACACAATCTACTTAATGTCACAAAGCAAAGCCACACCCCTCAAGATCCAATGTCTTGGATGAGCATCCGTCTGGAAATCGATCGATCCAATATAATTTGCATCAGTTCTTTTGGGCTTCCTATAAATCGGGCATTCATAAAGTCTCGGATCCTTCCCGGACGTTGTATTCACGGCAAATATAAACACGACAGGTACGGGTTCGTAGAGGATTTTAAGTTTACTTTCCACCAGTTTGCCCGTTCGTTTCTCGACACTTGCCCCTTCCACAAAAAGACCGTGGACATAAACACCTATTTTATGATACAATTGGAATAATTACATCAAGAATACTTGTTCATTGGATTTTGATTGTACTATAACCTTCAGCAGGGGCTTCATTAATTTCTTCCTTCCAAAACCTTGTAACGACGTTTTGGAGTACTACAGAATCCAATGCCCAACCCTTGGCTCGTTGAGCTCGAGTTACTTCCTAAAATTAAAGTTTATATTCATGTTTCATCAGCAGATAAGTGTAATTTGTCATCTTAAGATAAGCTCAAAGCTTCCTTTTATTTACTGACTTGTCGCATAGCTGTTAAAAATCCTTGAGGATTGAAAAATCCAGTCATCCAAAATACCTTTGGTCTTCCCATAGCCAACCAACCCTTGAATTGGGCATATCTACAATAAAGATGCAGCTCTCCATTAAAATACATGAAGTAAAAGTTGGGATTATGTTGTAAAAGTATCCAAATACCTATCCAACAGCTCTGTAAACCAAAACCCGATGGACCCACTATCCCATGAAATCTTATCACAAAAGAAATCAACTAAAACTTTCCAAACCTTAACCAATAAAATTTAAAAACTACTCAATAAAGATCCTCATACTCTTCTCCAGTTCTCAGGAACCCGAGCATCATACATGGAATCCAGGGCATCTCTCAAATTATTACTCATTATGATCGTTCCTTCCACGGCAAGTTTAAGGTCTTTTAAGGTTACCCGAACAACTTTCAAAACCCTACTCATCCGGTCCAGCTCTTGTCTAAGGAAGATATTCATGGGCAAAAGAGCTCCTAGCTTGTTCAAAGCGTCTTTAACCTAAATATTGGTTAATAATATATGATATATAGATGTAGATTTCCTTTTTTTCCATAGTATAATGGAACAGGAACTCATGATCTTATCCAAGCAAAGTAAGATAAGCCTAACCTCAAATGAAACGTAGTCTGGAGGTAATTTTTTCAGCATATCATCTGCCATTTTAAATACAACCGTTTCCCGAGACTCACCCCCAGAAGAGCCCCCACTCTGCTTCGGCTGAACTCCAAGCATTGCATCGAAAATGCTTTTTACACCGTTTATTTGGTATCTGCAATAAACGAAAAATCATGGACGTTTCTCAGGGCTAAAGTATACAACAACCAGGTGAGTTTTTTCGCAAAACCCTTACGTTATATCTGCATTAGGATGCAAGCCAAAAACTTCCGGAGAATCATCATTAGGTAAACTGTTGATGATTTCAGTGATAATGCAAATGTTTCTTGTCATCGGAGCCCTATACCCTTTATAGTATTCGAATTGACCATGAAGCAAAGCTTCAGAGAAATAGGTGTTTGTGAAACAATTCAACAATCTTTTGTCAAAGTCGTCCGTAACTCGACCACCGTACTGAACCTCGCCAAGCATGTAGCAAATCGTGGGCCAAGATATGGTTTGCTAATAAGAATAAAGTATGAAGACTTATTAGGTTTATATGTCTGTTGTGTGGAAGGTGCAAATAAGGGTAGATTACTCACTTTCTTGGGATCAAGTTCTTCCAAAAAGTTCTGAATAAATTGCACACTAGCGGACAAGTCCGCTTTGTTAAATTCATAAGAACAATTCCACCCAAGAGCTCCAAATTTACGTCTCTCTTGAAGTACGGTATGCAAAAAGGAAACTGAGTAGAGAAGAACTGGCCAGTATTTTGATGTAGTGTATTCTAAGTAATCCTACCATTAAATAATACATTATGAAGCTATAAGCACAAGTTTTAGGTAGGAAAACACCCTTTTTAAGAAACTTTCACCCAATTTCCGAACCTGATTAATACTTTGATAAGTCCTCCTCATACTTGCTTTAATTCCCTGTGGAGCCTCATTAGTAAATTTGATAGCAGCATGGAGCAAACCAATAGGGAATTCATTATGGGGATCTGTGGTCAACCACAGTCTGAAGTCAGGATTAACATTTGCAACAGCCTCTCCAATATGATCCATAATTTCTGCACAAAATGGTAGACAGAGGTGACAATTTTGGAGCAAAAGCCATGATCCTTGACTAACCGATTCGGAAATTAACTGACGGGCTAGCTCCTCTTGGCCTTGGCCCATTGAAACTACCTGTACAAATTGGGTTTAATTTTTAAAAGTCCGTCTAAATTTTGATTTTTGATTTAATTTTGTAAATCAAAATTTTTTCCAGCACCCTTATTCGATAGCCGAAGCTTTTGGCCAGTGTTTCAATCTCTTGAGTTGGATCTGACCCAATGGAAAGAATGCAAATGAGAGGTGTATAAGCATCAGACTCTTTCCACATTTGTTCCAAATCCAAGATTTTAGTTTCACCAAATTCGGGACCAAGTGAGTCTGACGTCAGAAAAAAGGGTTTTGAACATTATAATAACTTCAATATTTCACATAGATAGCTCATTCATCGTCCGGAAAAAAAACAATGAAGCCGAACCCATGACATAATTTTTGGACATCAATAAAGTCCGATCCGGACACCAACTTCTTACGACAAGAAGTTTTCGAAACGTGTCTAATTCTTCATATCCACACGGAACTGGAACAGTTTCCGGCATCTCTAAATCCTGCCATGCCTTCCACTCTTGCTCCCTTCCCACAACCTTTTATTAAAAGTTACAATTAGAATAGAACCCCCAAAGAACGTACTTTTTATCTTAATTTATTAACAAGTTTGAGCCCTTATCACCTCTTCCAATATATTTTCAAACTTCTTCAACTTGGATAACTCTACTAAATTAAGCCATGAAATATCCGAAATCCATTTGAAAGGCTTGGGCTGAACTGCACTCAAGTCCAGGGATGCTCCCCCTAAATCAACGTTTCATTTTCAGCTGTACAAAGCATAATTAAAGCCATATATGTGCATAAATTACTACCATATCTAGTTTAATTCCCCTCGGGAATAATTTCCCCCTAAATACATCCCTTTCCTAGGGGAATTAAACCAGAAATACGCTAATTATAGACCAATCCCACCTTTAATAAACGCCATAAACTCCTCATGGAAAATCTTCTTTTCGTGTAAATCAATCTTAAGAACCATTAACATCGTGAACAGAAACCTATCCTTGTCAAACAAAGAACGCATAACGAACTGCCAAACTTCCCAATTCAATCGGTTTAAAATGTTAGCGATTCGTTCCTCAGTATGAGGACTCTTTACTGAGAGCTTTATCGAGTTGTCAAAAAGGTTTAGAACCTGCTTCAGGGACGTTTGGTACATCACATTTACATTTGCCATTTCCACAACCAGAAAGTACAGTACACTACCACGACTGGCTATGGGTCGGAACTAGGTATACATTTTAACGAAAAGCATTACAAAATCGTATTAAAATAAGTTGATAAATGCAAAAGATTTTCTTAGACCGACCTCGTCTCGAGCTATGGTAATTTTTAGTTCAGTTTCTTCAGAAACTTTCAGCTTTACTTTCACCTCTTCAGACGTGGACTTGGTTTCACGAAGGACTCGAATAAGTTCGTCGTCATCCACTAGTGATCCCTTTCAGAGGTCATTTATAATTTTAGTATTTTTGATAGCTCATTTTTTATCTTTGCATTAAATTGATAATTAAAGGTTAGGAAAGGCAAGGAACGCTTGTTTGTGTAGAACATTCGGGGTTAACATCCATAAAATGTGAAGAATAGTTCAAACGTAATTAAGATCTACTTTACTACTCTACTCTATTTTCTACTCCAATAAATACAAAAATTCCCCGAATGGTTTATGCAATTATTGAAAGATATAATTTTGCAGTGGTACACAAAGCTCAGTTATTAATATTAAGCAAACTCAGTGCTTTCGAAAACTAATTCATTCAGGGTTTGAATACGGCCATAAAGACTCGTCCAATTAACACCCAAGCAAACGTAAAAAAGGCATTTAATACAGCATCTTGACTACAATAAACATCTCCGTAAAGCATACCTGAGAAGTTGAAAGTTTCATGAGTAAACTATCCTCAAGTACTTTCATACTCCGTTTATTCTGCATAACCGACTCAAACAATGCCAACCGTTCGGCTTCAAGTTCCGCTTTTTCTGTTAAAATAACCCTTCCCAAAAGTTGATCCTCCAACCCTTTCATTGTAACCGTGAAGTCAATAATGGACGTCTTCGCACTAATCTCCGGAGTATAGAACGGATTCCCCAACTTTGTGGTTATGTAAAGCATAAATCCAGGCATTATATCGCATTCCTTATCCCCCACAATTACTTTAGCGATGGAACCCGACTTTATAAAATTCTTTTCCAAAACATTGTCCAAAACAGGGTCCAACTCCTCTCCGACATCTTCTATTAACAAGGGTCGACCTAAACTTAAACTGTCTTCGAGATGAGCTGGATAATTTACAATTTAAGATTTAAACATTATCTTTCGATTTCAAAGAAAAAGAGTATTAACGTGTATTCTCACTTTTAAAGTATTTATGATTAAGCGACGTAATCTATATCAGAGAGAATTATTTATTTTAGTTTGATGAAAGATTGATTGTATTCATTCAAAGAATTGTGTATGAAACTGTTGATTTACAAGTAAATTATTCCGCAGCTCTTTAGCCTTAACCCAGAATTTCCCTTGACTCTGAGGATCAACGAGTAAAGGATAGCAAGCCCCACTCGTCACAATTACAGCGTTTTCTATAGAAAGTTCATCATTAGGGAGACCCTGGAGCGTCCATTCTGAAATCTGTTAACATTTAGGCAAGTCATAACAAGATTTAAATTAAGTCTTGTACAAATTCCTACCTATTTTGCTTATATTGTGCAAATAAAAAGGTTACGGACCTCCGATGAGTCTGCCATTAACGACAAAACGGAAAAGTTTGGTGACCTGGGGATATCATATTGCTTAACCAGTTGACCCCACTGACTCAATAATACTGACCTATACTCTTGGTTAAACGGTCCAGAGTATGAGAGAAAAGAGGCTGCTGAAAGGACATCTCCGACAAGTCTGCAGAATATTGTATCCGTTTTTGACAAGTCGAATACAAATATACAAAGCTTACTACGAAGAATTTTTAAAAAATAAGATTTGCTAACATACTTTCCCATTTTAATCCGTAACTCTTTGCTGCAATTATCCAAAACATTATTCTCATTCTGCAGGATTATACAACTCAAAACTCAAACGGTTATCAAACTTCCAAACTAAAAACAAACCTTTGTTCCGACCACCGTTTGTTCTCTCCACTAAGCCCATCAATAAGGGCCATGGCTGTACTCATCTTATGACGACAAGCGTTCGCAGCGTCGGTAAGCTGTACCGTTTTAGCAAAGGCCGTATCATACTCACTTTTTACCACCCCTAGTTCATTTTGTTTCTCCAGAAGCTCTTCCTCAAGACGGGCCAGGTCAGAAACGGCGACCTTAAGTCGACCCTCTTGAAGAGCTAAATTAGCCTTTAGAGGAAGGACCTCTTTATTAACTCCGTAGAAGAAGGCCATCGCTTTAGTCCATGATAAAAGGCCGGCGACATCGCCACAAACCCTTTTAGCATCTTCCATATTGTAATCCTGCAGTTTATAGTTTAAATAAAACTGTCAAGCAATGCATCTTAATTTACACGCTATATTATACAAGCTAAAGCAAGAGTTACATCCATCCGTAGATAAGGGTCTAGTAGTTCGATTATCTCTTCATTGATCATATCCTTGGGGTAGTTTTGAAGGGACATTAGGAACGTTGTACTGGACATGAACTGAAAAAACCAGATAAAATCGTGCGATTAACTGATAAATCAATTCAATGAAAAAAACTATAAGCTCATCTGTCTTTATGAAAATATCGAGTAAGGAAACGGTTAAAAATGCATCCGGATCAGTCCCCAAACTTTTTTTAAAGGATGACTATTTTATTACACGCTAAAGTAGATTTTCTAGATATCGGAGATCAATGCATCAATTATCGAAATCTACCTGAGAAACAGTTCCAAGTATAAATCTATCTCATAAATGTGTATCCCACTGACAACCCTAGACGATGTGATCATAACTATTATCAATCTCCTAGGCAGAATATAGTAGAACCCAACCCACCCAACGTTAATCCAGCATACCTTTAAAGCCTCAGCCCACGAAGGCTTTGGCGAGGGATAATTAGGATCCGGAAATGTGAGATGAAGTCGCTTTTGAAATAGAATGAGGACACAATCCATAATCCTCATAATTAAATGGGGTGGACGGCCAAGTTTCCGAACGGTTGCGATATGCGTAGGCTGAATAGTATTTAAAGCATTCTCAGCCTCTTCCAAAGCCGGCTTGGCCGCTTCCAACTTCTGCTCAGCGATCGTTCTATCCGCTTCGATTTCTAGGACAAGTTTCTCAGCAATTTCCTTACTTGCTTGGACTCGATTTCGAATCCCTTCGGCCTCCTCAGCCCTTTCCTTAACGGACCTTAAAACCCGTTCAGCCTCTTTCGAAGCTACTTGCAGTTCTTCTTCCATTTTTGCCAACTCTTTTTTCAACGATTCTACAGATGCAGCCGCTTCTTTAAGTTTGGACAAACCTGTGTCCATCCGCTTAGTTGATTCTTTTAGATTCGCCATTTTTGTGGCGTAAATCGTTTTGTAAGAGGCTAAGAAATTTAGGTACGACTTGGGCGTAACATGGGCAGACCTTCTCATCCTGGATAAGCAAGCATAGAGAAGTGTTTGCAAAAAGTGGACATCCCTTAGTAACTCTGTAATAATAAGTTTAAGTACCTCTGAAAATACTCCACACAGACTGTCGCAACGCTATCTTGGACCGAGCCCAGAACATATATCACATTTTGCTTAACAGGTTCCGAGCATTCTATTGGAAAGTTTGATAAAAAGTACTCAGCAACAGCAATCAAAGCATCTTTAGGCCAGGGGGTGAACCAATTTATGGTACATCCGGATATCAACGCTGGGAACTTCAGTGCTCGGTTCCGAAATTTTTCACCCACCTTTAAGTATAATACTCCAACATTAGACAAACACTGCGATATAATTAATCTTTTTCTATCAATTTATTACAAATAGAAATAAATTCTCACTGGAGAAAAGCACAGGACGACATGAAGATACTGTTTCATTCTCTGGATGAAATAATTATAAACATTTTCAGGAGTAGCAGGTCTTTTGGGCATTTCTCTCCTCATCGTTGGGGTCAGTTCGGTTATAATCTCGGCATTTTCGTCCCGATTGAATAAGTTACAAATAAGGCCGGACGAAAGGACATTGTTCAAATATTCCAGGAATACCTCTTCCTTGATATCCTGATCAGAAAAGAGGAATGTCGTGCCTTTCCCTTGAGCCCCACAAGTTCTATAAAGCAGCTTCAAATCCTCAAGAAAGTTGCTCAAGTTGTAGGACCTGGAACGATCCATTTCCCATTAAATAAATGGCCAAACTTCTTAGCCTTTTTCCACTAAAAATACACACAAACCTCGTAAGAACAATTTGATTCGTCTTATATCCAGCAATAAAAGATGCCAATTTAGTCAAAGATTGTTTCCCAGATCCCCCAACCCCAACAAGCAAAGCATTCCCTGCAGGATTCCTAATAATCCTTGCAATTTTAACAAGGTTGATCATAGCATCAGGAAAAAACACTAGATTCATCGGTGATCCGCGGACCATCTCGTTATACTGGGCGAGAAACATTACAAGTCGTTCCTTAAGTACTTCTAGATCATCAACTGGTTCATATACTTTAGGTAACTCCACATCCGCATCTTCCCCTTCCTCTCCCGTTGGTTCTGGAGCATCTCGCATAAAGTCTACGAAAAGGGAGACCGATTTCAAAGCTTTGGTATAAGTTTTATCGAAGTGCTCTTCAGTAATTCGCTGCGCTTCCGTTTCAAACCAAGTCCTGTCTTCGGCATCGGTGAATCGATCAGTTAATGTTCGATTGCATTCATGCATCCACAATTTTAAGGCCGCTTTCTCGCAATCGATAGTAGTACTCAGGGTCCCGATCATCCCTTGCCAAATCCGGGAAAGGTCGCGGAGATTAAAGACGTAATGAAATTTTGCAGGAGTTGGCAGTAAATTCAGTCTCGTGGATTTCCACAGTAGCCGGGTCAGCACTACGAGCTTTTGAATAGTTTCTCGAACCCCTTCCGTAAAGCCTCGTTTAATGTTGTAATGACCGGTTGCAATTGTACCGTAGATTTTATCTATAGAGGCGTCTGTAGGGACTGTGCAGTTGAAGATTGCAAAGTGTCTCTGGAACAAAATTGGAATTAGGAATTGGGTTTAGCTAGCATTACATTTTTAAGTTTAGTTGAGTTTAGCAAAGCTTGCATCTTATTTTATACAATTTAAGTAGAACATTTGATGGGAAAGAGTTATTTATATGGATTGTCTTGTGGTTTCAAAAATTTTCATAGTATTTCCCGTGTTGCATAAATGAATACAACAGTGCTCGCCATCGCCATAATAATTATAACATGAAGTTACGCCGTTTTGTAAAATAAAATACCACCAAGTATCGTTCATTAACTGCAGATAGGTGTACTGTTTTAGAACAGGAAGTCAGTACACAGTAAAATAAACCAATTAAACCATTAAATTGTAGATGAAGCTAAAAAGCGCATAAAAATGCCAACCTTAAGTCTAGAAGGGATATCATTCCGTCCAGCTCCAGGATGAATCATCGCAGCCATAAATTGGCAATCAACTACATGCGTAAACTCCCCAGGTTTTTCCAGCGAAAAAAATCCCTTCATTTCTATCGTTTGACGGACAATTTCATTAGTTACTTGGTCCCCCCAACAGTTTATCTCCGGAAGATTAATATCATCAATAAAAACGGTCATAAGGCGGCCCCCAATAGGTCCGAAGGTTGTTCCAACTCTTTTTTCCAAATAACTTTCCATAGTCTTCTGAAACTGGGCTGGACTTGTGGCATATGAAAAGTTAATTGTTCGCGTGAGATGAAACTCCGCATCGTAGTTTGTCTTTGAGTATGTGTCAATCAAGAGGGTTTTTGATGACCCTTGTTCCCCAATTAGTAGAACGGCCTTTTTCTATGTAATTTTCAGAAAGTTAATGATACATTTCCTCGTATTTTATGACTTTTCTAGTAATTAGAAAAAAGCTATCTGAAGCTTACTTGTTTTACGACAGTATCGATAAGAAAGTTTGTCCTAACGCTGTCAACATTCGGGACCATTATAGATGCAAAGTCACTCCCGTAGTTCTCAGGAAGACTAAAAATGCCTACCTTACTTTCCCACGTTATCCAGGCGTTCTTTACCATTACAAAGTCAAATATAGTCTTCCCTTCCAGACCCTGCTTAATTATTGGGAGACTTAGTTTAATTTCTGAGGCTGCGGCTGACCGTAAGAAAGTATCGAACTTTACACGATCTTGAGTCTCAAGAAATGATCCTATACTCCATGCCAAGCAGAATGTGTAAATTTTAAGGATTTCCGATTCACTGACTTTCTTTTCTACGGGATTTAGTAAAGGATTACGAATCCCTTCAATAAGGGGTTCTATAGCTTCTGGAGGATCTTCTTTCGGTAAAAGTCCTTCCAACAGAGATGTAAGCTGGGAGGACATTTAACTTTAATTTTTAAAACTATAATAAAGGAAAGTTAAAAGTTGGAAAGACATTTCCTACCTGAAAGACAACATTTGCCTCTAGAACTGGCATTTTAAAGCTTACGTTCTGTCTTGCCCAGTCATAAACTTTGTAAAATGTTGCCTCAATTTGAGCCCTTAGAATATTGCAGACTCGCTGCTCACGCTTCTTTAGCCAGGCTTCAATTATTGGACACCAGTTAAGCCCCGATGAACTCATGTACACCTTTAAAATATTGGGAAAGCGAAAGGTGTTCCTTATTTTATCCTTATACATTTTACAGCGAGTTTAATTAATTGTTCTAATTTAAAACCGTACCATTCCACTTCGTGATACGGTTGCTGGTGATGCATTGTCAATATTATGGGGTTCGAAGACAATTTTACAACTTGGGGACATTAACAATCTATCCCCGTTGGCTAATGTTAAGGTTTTATTATCATCCAAAACGCTGTTTAGATTTTCTATCCAAACGCTGTCAACCGGACCGTCCAAAACTAGCCAAATATTTCCCCCTAAAATATCATAGATCAAGTCAAATCAGAACGGATAAAAATGTATAAATTAACATTTGAACGTATTAAGGTCATTTAGATTTCTACCTTGCCCTTTGTACTTTAAAGTTTTTCTCCATAAAGCGGAAAAAATCCCATCCGTCCAGTCATTTGTTGCTACATCCAGTCGGCCAAACATTTGATTAGCTGAAATTGCCTTGGGATTCATTCGCATTTCTCTGGTCATTTAAAACGTTACAAAAATGTATGAATTACTTCATGCTCTAAAAGATCTGCTATAGCTTATTCTGCCAGCAAGTTTGATAATATGTTCTCTAACCGATGAGGTGTGCCCATGGCCGTTAACGCTTTCATCAAGGTGTGAATGCACGTCTACACATTTATATAAAAATGGTCTGGTTCATCTTAAAGTTTAGGCAAATTCATTGATGAAGCAGGAAAAGTAATGTTAGTTAAAGCTACCGTTTTTCCTGCAGCACTTGGTCCCAATGTCATTATTCCGTGACTGAAAAGTTTTATTTTTACATGCATAAAAATTACCACAATGTTTGGATTAGATATCAAAAGACGCTTTTAGTGTAAATTAGTATTGATATAACAGATAAATGATCAGTCTATTGTAAATTGTAAATTATGAAATCATACCGAACTTGCTGCGTCTCGTAAAGCTTGAAACGTTAATGACATTTTAATTAATTTTAAATCCAATCAGCTAAATAAATATGCATTGCATGCTGCTATATTGCTAACCTGAACCAGTTTTAAGATCCAAGGATCATGATAAATCAGCCCTTGTTCCTCAGTCTGCTCTCGGATTGCCTCTTCCAATGTACCATAATGCGTTTTCTCAAATGCCACATTAGGAAATAAATCCGTAACCAAAGACATAAACAATGGCTCATCTTCGTCTGAAATAATACCCCAGGGTCACTTCATATTTAGGGATTTACTAAAAAAAATAGTGTTGTTTAATGCTAAACCATGTAAATTATTATAGCAAACCAATCAGCTTCGACAAGTTCATATCCCTTAGAACCCTCATAACTATAGTACTCTCAGCATCCTTCGGACTACTGGACCTTTTGACCGTTCCAAGGGTTCGAAGAACTGAAAGGATATTTCTGAGTCCGAAGTCATAATGAACCTGCTTGGTCAACTGCTCTTCGCAAAGTTTGTACAAAGTGTAAAACTTCCGGGCAAGTGTTATATTCTCAAGGAATCCACAACTAGCTAGTTTAACCCTGATAATAATCTGCCGATCTGGCACCATCATTGATACAGTACGAAATTGAATCTTTAGGTTTTCTGGAAGTTCATTTCTCCCAGCGTATCCCGGATTCTAAGAACCACGAATAGATATACCTATACGCTTAAAAAACCTCTGTACAACTCTACTTTTCTTCCCCAGAAACATCAACATACCATTGTTATGAAAATGCCAAACTCTGGATTCATGTCTACGAGATCTCCGTCAGTAAATATAAAGTTTTTCTTCCGCTCCCTTCTGCACCCAAGGATAACTGCAATTTGCTGAGCAGCTACGGACAATACTGGGAGGTTTATTCTATTGAACTCGTCAAAACATCCCCAAGAGCCTGACTGTGCCAGTCCTATACAATAATTAGTGGGATTTTTTACCAATATTTCCAACAATTACAGGAAAAAGCGGACAGAAGGGATTACTGTAGACTTTAGCATGGTTTTACCTTTGTAAATACGACCTAGCCCCTTATAATCCATTTGATCGGAACAGTTGAACACTACAACATATTTAGCAAGCGTTTTGCCCATATCCTTTACCGTTTCCGTTTTTCCTGTTCCAGCTATAAGTTTATTTATTTCAATGAATTAGAAAGCTAAATCCCAGTTCCAAAGTGTGCTTAAAATAATGGAATATTCATTTTGTAACATTACCTGGACCTGAAACAAAAAGTGAAAATGTTACAGGAATTATAACGCAGGTAAATTAATAGGTGTTTCTTCAAATACCTGCAGAACAGCCACCCATACTTAGGTTCATAGCCTGAGCCAAGGTAATATAGCACCTGTCTGTTAATGGGGTTATCACAAGTCTGTCTGTGCAGCCCATATACTCATTTTGATAAGTGAAATACACATCCGTAATATAAATCTCTGTCAATTCAGCATCCAACTTGTAGTAAAACCTGCATTGTTTGGTCCATTCAAAGTCTCCTACAGTTTTTACGTTCATTCGACACTGTAAATGGAACGTTCGAATTATTAAGAATTTTTTCTACCCTTCCCATCTATCATTTTGGATAATTTTGGATTATTTTGCATACCAAGCTATCAAAGATATCCCTTTGATGCACATGAATCGTAATCAAAGTTTCAAACTTTGTTCTTTCAAGTTTGGTCAAGTTCCTCGTAGTCTGGTCAATGAGTAGATTCAGCAAGTCCAAAAACTTATTGTTAACGTCGTGCATGATCTTTCGTTCAATCTTAGCCTGCGACAGGGCAGACTCTGAATCCCTTGTCCATATCATCTGTATAGCCAAAAGTCCAACCTGTGATGGAGCCTCTTCTAGAAGTTCCAACATGTTTAAATCCGGCTCATTGATTCTTTCATTAGCATCTCGAATTATGGCGTTTAGCGATGATCGTGAATACTGTAAGAGTTGGTTTAACCATACTTCAACACTTCCTTCGGCTTTTACGTGCTTTTCCAGCTAAAAATCAAGTAGAATCATTTTAGAACCCCTTAATTATTTCATAAAGTGGTCATTTCCTCATCTCCAATGGCTTTAATGATGGGGATATTCCCTTGATACCTTGATAGACTCCCCTTCGCCTGAATTTATAGCGATAATCTTATTATAATCCGTATCCATAAAGGTGACCTTTGCAATATTATCAAAAATGGAGAGTAAATGCCCCTGGATTGTATGAGAGTCTGAAGCTTGTCCCAAGATTTCCAAAAGTGCAGGATCTGATACGAAAAAGAATCTTGGAAATAACATCCGCTTCTTTTCCAAATATCCACTTAAACTCTTCTGACATATTTCAAGCTCATCTTGTAAATGAGGAAGAAGTTGCTTAAGGGAATCATCCCCGACGCAACAAGAAACAACACTCGGGGTCTCATGGGCTCTCTGCATAATCTTCTGCCAAGACTGGTCAATCTTGCTAAACCTCTTGGCCTCCTTGGGTAATTGTTTCGAAATATCTCCACCGATGAACACAGCCTCCAGATACACGTACATATTCTGAACAAGAAGCCATCGTTCCAGGATCTCATTCGTGTTGGACAAATCCGTGACCCACTTTTGGATCTGTTTTTTAAACGGAGCGTTATACCGATTTGATAGTAACGAGCCAAGAATCATAAGGGAGTCCTCCAAGGCTGCAATAGTCTCCGCGGTGGTGTCCCCTCTTAGAAGGAGTTCTCCACGGTTTTTAAACACAATGAACGTCAGCTCGTGGATTGACCATTCGTTCGTAACTTGTCGAAGTTTGGCTTCAATGTCTCGTTCTTTCAGAGCGGAAATGCAGATATCTTCAATTTCCTCTTTGAATTCTAGTAACGGAGCGTCCAAAATGTCCTTAAGGCAGAGCGTATCTCGTTCGATTTCAAAAATGTATTTTGAGGCATCCATTATATTTTTCCAATGTCGGGGCTTCATTGATTTGTTGGACATAAGTTCAAGAAGAGGACAAATGTCGTTGAAATCGTCAATCGTCTTTTTCAATGCGAAGAATGCCGGCCATTCTTTTAACCCTTTGGGTAGTTTTCGACATCTGAGGGATAACAGAATCATACAGTTTCTAGCTACGGAATTGATTTCTGGAAACTTTACAACACATTTAAAAGTTCCAACAAACCTATTTTGAAATTCCAGAAGTTCATTATTTATATGCTCCACATTAACTTCCTTCCAGAGTATATCATAGTAACTGCTCACTCCATCGATTACATCGTTATACAATCTATACAGCTTTTGAAGCAAGTTCAACCTAAAAAAGTTCATCTGTTCTAAAATCCACATTAAAAGAGACCAAATTACGCTATAAAAGATATATTAACTCTTTTTTAATCGCTGTAATATTCTCATTTTCTTTGGGAGGCATTCCAAAAAGCTGTTGACCACTTGAATACTCGACATGTTTTCTCCACAGCCCATCAAAGCGATTCTAAGATTAATTAAAAAGTACTTATCCAACCCAACCCAACCCTAATTGACATTCCTACTTTTAAAGCCTTTAATAAAGAGTAAACCTGAAACATAGCAAGTCTATCTGAAGCCTCTCTAGGGCTAAGAGAAGGCTTCATGGGCCCATCGTCATAATACTCATCACAGAAGGATTGACAGTCGACCTTAAAAGTGGTAAGGTTATCCAAAAGCTGGGCTTTAAAGATTGGATTCAATTTAAAAATATTTTCCGACGTCTTATTTGAAGTGTCCTGCAGTCTACTATACATATATCGAAGACTATCCGCATCCTCCAATTCATCTCCGATTGCTGGAATATTGTACTTTGCCACTACATAGAATGCCTCTTCAATCGGTGGGATTCGCAGGTCAATATCAATCTTAATGTTAAAACAAATATTAATTTTCGACAATAGATGAATTCTGATTCTCGCAAGAAAAAAATTTAACCTCGGATTCACGGAATCTCTGCATAGTCTCCATTACAATTCTAACATCCTCAATTTCCACAATTCTAGTATCCAACTTCCTCTGAAAGTCTTGTATTGAAAGAACCACGAATTCCATTTCACGCTTGTATTTATTTTTCAAAGCCGTCCCATACTTCAAGGTGAGTTCTCTACTCTCAGCTATAAGACCTTTCTTCAGCTTGCCTTAAATGGGAAATCAAAAAACGGATAAAAATCTGTATAATAATTCATTCCAAACATTAAAGGGAACTCGCGTTATACCAGCCGTAATTCTAATAGCTCCAAAGTCATAAAAATCATCCAACCGTTTCAACTCCCCTTCACTTTCACTACATTCGACAAGTTTTTCCTCATAGTCAACCCAAGAAGGGTTTAAAGCGCTGAACTCCTTGACAGTAATGTATCTCCGGGGGCTCCAAAGATAGTCGAACGACTCCCAAACTTTCATAAATTCTTGGAAACTCTCTCGAAATATTTGCGTACAGTTTGCCAAAGCTGCTGTAAACTTTGCTATTTCCTTATTCTCACAAACTTGAGAGAAGAAGTTGTAAGGTTTTGAAGCAGCTCCAATCCTATCTTGGGAAATGCTTCTGTAAAGTGCTCGTCTCCGAGCTTTCTTTTCGCTTACGGGATTAGAGACGTGTTCGTGACCTTCTAGGGTGTAAGCTTGCCATTGAGACATTCCCTTGGAGGCTGAAACTATTATTCTGCCCACTTGGGTGATTGTCTCTTGGATTTGTTCAATTGTGGGCTTAATTATTACTGTGGATCCTTGTAGTTGCGTTTCCAAAATGAAGACAGGGTTTTCTTGGAAAAAACTTGTCCCTTCCCAGCTCTTCGTTACTGTAAGAATGTAGGGTAGGATGGATGCCTTTATTTTGGATTTTAGCATTCTATGTCTACGCACAATTATTTTATTAGCAATTAATCAAAATTGATTAACTTAAACTGTTCTACGTGCCCTTAACTATTTTTCATGCAAGTATTGGTATAGCTTTACAAATAAGCGAACATTATGCTGTTTTATTTAAAAAGCTGTAATAAACAATAACATAGCATCCCAAACTACTAAAAACATACTTACTGCTCTACACCAAGTGTCCTATTTAAAAGTGGAATTAAACTACTCCCCGGTGCAAAATGAAGAGGTGCATTAGAATTGAATCATTCCTTACTACTTATAAACATAGATGATGCCTTCTTGGACCCCTTGGACCCCACGAATCTCCTTCGGATAAGCCCCAAACTTGTTTTAATAATGTGGATAATTATATCAAAAACTTGACGAGAGAAGTAAGTTTTCACATCCTCGCTAGCATTTTTTGCCAGTTCTTTAATCTCTTTGGATATCTTTCCATGCATAACTCCATAAATTAGATGAGGGGATTCAAACAAATGGTCCACGATAGACCAGTCCGGTTGATTTCTTTGGTTTCCAGGAGATCCGTAGCCTCCGTCGCTTAACCCAGATTTACCAAATCCGGTGGCAGAGCCTCCTCCATTCCTATCTGGAGTCATTGCTTCCGGTGTTGAGAGATCCAGAACTGCCAAAGACAAGTTTTTATAAGCCATTATGATTTGGATATATAATGGATTTTATATGCAGAAAATGTTCTGGATTTTTGTAAACCTTCGGATAAAAAGGGCATTTGCTTTTCTAGTTCAAACTGTTGGATAATAACTCTTCCGATTCTGCTACCAAATTGTGCAATAAGGGCTATCACTTCATCCACCAAATCCCTTACTCTTAGGCTTTTTTCATTAAGTTCCTGTCAATAAAAAAGTTAACATTGAGCAATGCAATTACCTAATTAGATTTCTACATAGTACTTAACGAACATGTAACGAACCCATCAACCTCAAAAACCTCAACATCTACAAGCATTAGGTTATAAAAAAATTTAAAAAAATCAAGATGAAATCTTGAAAGTCTTACAACAGTAATTTCTCTGACAGCTTTGTAATTTTTATCCAAAAAGTCATCAAGGGTCCAAGGGACGTCGAAAAAAGGGGCACACAAGATGTAACATTCCATATCATGGAACGTCCCTTTGATCTGGTACTCAAAAATGTCATGAACCCTGAGAATAATGCAACAAACGTCGTTCCCTTTCCTGCTTACTTTTACAGAGGCCTTTTAATTACTTTTAATATAATATCTTATTATTTAACTGTGAAAGTAAAGTATTGAAATCCTCTATTGAACGTAGACAGTTTTTGTAATACTCTTCCCAAAAGCTACTCGTCCAATTTATTGTGGTCATCGCTGGATGAAATAATGCTGCAAGTCTCAAAGTCTGCGAGAATAACAAAGGTCTGACTTCTTTCTTGACCTTTTTCACCACTGTGGCGAATTGATCCAGGAGCATCTAATGAAGAGATTGATAAATGTCATACCTTCGTATCTATTATATTCGAGTCTCTAAATAATACGGCATCACATTTGTTTAATTCTTGCATAATTCGAAAGATTCAACTGACTACCTCAAGCTTGTCTGAAACGGATCTAAAGTGTATTGTCCTAAGCAGAACTACTTTAGTTGGGAGTGGGATTTCAGCCCCAAGTTTAACCAAAGAGTCACCCTCAGCCATGGAGGATTCAACTACAGGACTTAAGTTTACCATAGGTCGCTCGTTCATTTGATAAGCGAGGATGTTATCTCTTAAGGGCTCCTCAACGGTGATCAACTATTTTAAAACACCAAATTAGCATTAAATACTTTAGGTATCGTAACTAACTCCAAAGATCTGGCTGGTTGTTAACTTTTCTGGATGGATTACCTTGCACTCATTTTGCCATTTCTTGAGAAATCTTATCTCAAAGGTAGCCACTTCGAGAAGAAAGGAATTGTATTCTTTTACAAGGACTCTGTATTGTGGAAGTTGGTTTAGCTTGGGATGAGCTGCAAATTCTTTGGTAAAAGATTCAAGTCTCAGTACCATGGCTCGGATCCACATTATCTTTCCTGACAATTTAGTTCAGAAAAATAAAAATCAACTACTACGATTCTTCTAATCAAACTCCAGTATAAAAACATATTTCTTGCTAGAACCTGCAACTGGAGGCATCCCCCTTGGAATGTTATCTCTGCGCTTTTTTTTCTTAAAGTTCGCCCGATTAGTTCGAATTTGATTAATAAAGTAATTAGCAATCCTGTCATACTTATCCTCTACACTTGTAATGTCCACCTAATAGTCAGAAACATTTAGAAACTTTACCAGAGCTTACAAGCATTTCATTCCACTTTTCATAGCTTTATCCCATTTAAAAAAGTTAAAAAAAAGGCCATGAAAGCGAATACTCAACTTACATATTTGTTAACTTCTTCAATCCTCTTCAAAAACTTGATTGCTTGTGGACTTTCCCAAATGCTGTGATAGTTTTTCTCAATCATTTTATTAAGCACGAGTCGCAGTTCTTCAACTTTTACTAAAAAGTCTGAAAAATCTGCATCAAACTCTTTATTTCTATAATCCAGATAATTATAATCTTTCCCAGTTAATAGTTTAACGTCTAGCGTAAACTCCTTCTCCTTTTCGTCAATAGAATCATCCCAAAGAAGACCACAAACGTGGGTCTTAAATAGACTTTCGTAACCGTCTAAAGTTTCGAAAACCACGATAATCTTCCTCAACCGCTCGCAAAAGGCGTCAAACTTCCCAAAAACGTAGTGTTCACTTATGCAAAATTCAGGGTCACGCTTTGGTCGCGTCTTTTCATAATGAAACTTGTACCTAGGTTTCGAAATATGTTGCTTAGAATATCAATGTATTTTTAAACATTTCTACCAATTATCGCTTTACCAATTTCACTGAAAGACCTACCTCTTTCTATACATCTTGTTCAGCTGAATACATTCTAAAATCTTCTTATGAACGTCAGCTCTTTTCTGACTCCACACAGTCTGCTTATCGGCATGAGTCAGATAAGTCTTACACCGGTGGATCATTTGGTTAGTGATTTTTACCATAAGATGTGAAATCTTCTCAGATGTGTTATAAAACATTGACGAAGTCTGGATAAGCATTACTGTTTGCATAAGCCCATTCACAGTCTTGGTGATTACACCAGGATTGTCCAGGTAAAGGGGATGGCAAGTGTGATCAATGCGGTCAATATATGCGGAAATGTCCTTGGCTTCGTTTAAAACGTACGAGACCTTGTTCTCGAGGGATTTCCAGACCTTTAAAGCATTTGACCCTACCATTGACAAAGTTAGGATTGTAAACCTCATCTCTCCTCCGTGGACCTTTTGCTCTAGCATTGCAAGCAGAGAGGCTCGTTGTTTCCAATATTCGACCTCATCTTGAGGTCCATTACTATCCACTTCCTTTCGCAATCTGAACGACTCTGCTACGATTTGGGATACGACGGATATCCACTGCTTTATTGTTCTTTCCAGAATCTTAACCTTGATCGTAATAAACGGAGAGATTATTGATTATTGCAATGCCTTTTATTCAGACGTAATCATCTCGGCTACTTCCGTGTCGCATATCAACTTGTGACCTGAGGACCTACCAGATTTGACGTCCAATAATTGTTGAAAGCTCAAATATAAAATATGGTCTCAAAGTGCCTTCAAAATGATATTTCTTTGATCAGCAAATGTTTAGTTTTGATTTCATATCAAATACTCTTATAAATAACTCAATTAAAAGTGGATACAAACATTTTCGGGAGAATAAAAAGTCTACAGAGTAGATAGACCAAGTAACTGACATTCTTCAGAAAAGTTATTCCAGTCTTTCGAAATCTGTTTCACAGTTTTATTCCGAGGTCTTGCATGAGTATTTAATAAAACAAAGTACAAGCGTTGGTACGAGTCACAAAAGGCTTGAAAAAATTGTAATATTGATTCTGAAGAAAGATGAATAGAAAGGATTTAATTTGTTTAAAGATGAAATGAAATGAAGCGTACAAACCTTGTCAGGAGTTTTAGCATATCGTCTAAGATCATCCGCAGACTCGTAACCCGTAAAGGCTTTCTCTGTTATCAAAAGCGTTTCGCTCTCAACCTGGATTGCCTCCCAGACGCTGAGCGCAGAACAATACGATCGCAACGCTGGAACTAACCGTTTCCTAACAATAGATCGGACCGTCTCATCTGCTTCAGAATCATCTCCAGAATCCGCTAGGCCCATCAAAGCCGGGATGAAAACATATTGTAGCGTTTTATAAATGTTACGAAGCAGCCCTCCGGGTCTCCTATTGTCAATCGTTCCGCAGATTATTTCCTAAGATTGTAGCAAGTTAATGAGGATTAAACTCCAATAAAGCTCATTTACATAGCCTTAACTTGGCTTGAATAGTTTTGTTATTTCACCTTGGAATAATTTTCCTCGGTGATGGGTTTGTCATTAAAGGGTCGAACGTAATAAATCGCAACTCCCTTAAGGGGTTTTGACCCGTCCGTTTGAAATAGTTTATTTTTGGGAGACGTTGAGGCTACAAGTTGCTTTGGTGGACTTCCTCTCAGACCCTTTCCTGGCTAGAAGTTAGCACTTTATTTCAATCTGATGTTCTTTAAGCAGTATGCATATATTTTATGACCTATCCTTTAAAACCTGCCTGTTCAGGGGGTGGTGGCTCAGCCACTTCGTGTTGATGGTAAAGAAGCAATGTTTTTGGACTATTGGCTTGGAATATTGTGTTGATTTTAGGAACCTAAACCCAATCAGCATATTTATTCATATGAAGCTAATCAGCAGTGGGTTTACCCCATGAAATTATAATTACCAGCAATGCATCGTGGATACTTTCAGAGACTTCATGACGAGACAAAGATGTTGCATCCGAAAGGAAGGAGTAGATGTACTCCAACCTTGCATCACTCTCTGCTCGCCTTTTTTCACCCATTTTAAACCTTCTTAGACATAAGTTTCAAAATAAACTTTAATGCAGTTGAAGCCATTTTGATGGAATATTATTTTATTTCGATGTCAAATAAACTCGGAAATGAAGACACGAAGAAAATTTTTGTGCATATTTCGTAGTTTTATAAAGATACCCGTACAACTGCATTGCACCACAAAAGTCAAAGAATGGCTAGAAGAGATCTTAGAACATAGCAAGTACATAAATAAAACATTATTGATTAAGATCATTTCCATTCCTTTACTATAAAAGTTTGATCGATATTTGCATGTTGCCTCGATGATGGTTTTTATAGATTTATTCCTACAATATGTTTTTTACATTTGATAATGTTTGATCAATTTTATTCAATCGGAGATTTATATTTTGGCGAATTTAATCAGAATTTATAAACCGTAAAACCATCCCTTCGTATTTTTATGATGTACTCAATTTTGTTTACCTTAAATTATTTATTTCAAGTAACTTCTAGATTCAGATAAATAAAAAGCTTTGCTAGAGCATAAATGCATTCTACTGAAGAGATTTTATTTCTTCATGAAAATAATATAAGAAAAAAGGATCAATTATTTACCGAACGTACAGTTATTTTTTCCAAAAGCTTCTATGCGATCCGTTATTTTTAAGCAGTTATTTTAACGAAGGGAGTACTGCTGTAATTAACAGCTAAGCTCGGGTCATCAGACAAAATCTAAGATTATTATTAGTATATGAATATGATTGAAATTTGTCAATGTCAATGTCAATAAATGCCCATTTACTCTAGGTAAATAAGAGTCTAAACTGTCTGTGTTTTGTAAAGTATATATTTTGTTTACAAAGCGTGTAAGTTGAAGAACCTTAACCTAAGCTAATAAAACAGCCAAAAATATATTTTAAAACTTTAAATATTATCTACCATTAGATAAAGTTTAGTTGGGCCTTTAGTACTATAATCTAAATCTGTGGTTGTGCTTTAGTCATTTTTAGATGTTAAATCGATTAATAACCCAACCCAATATCATCAGTAACCTCGCCAAGAAAGAAGGTTTAGGTAGCATAGGCTTTGTTTTTGCATTACAGAGGTTAGTTTTTGCAATTAAGGCTATTAGAGATATCAAGGTTGGCCTAGGATTCAATTAAATTTATTATTTTATGAAGGCATGCAGATATCCCTGTTGTAAATTATTACTCATAATCGTATGCGAAGGTGTTTTTCAGGTACTCTTAAAACACAACTCATAAAAAATCTCCTTGCTATGCTGGATAAAACCTTGTATTTAATCATGTATTCTGTGCTGAATGATCTTAAGCATGGTTTTATGTTTGTTTGTCCACATTTTGCACCCCAAGGATACTGCATCGTAGTACAAATAATAGATATTTCAACCCTGTTTTACACTTCATTCTAAGTAAGCTCACGAGCCAAACCTAACCAGAATTTCAGCAACTGCATTTATACACATTTTAAACTTAACTGATTTAGAAATAACCTGTGAGTTTCATTAAACTTTTGGCAATAAACTGGTAAATAAAGTTTAAATTACATTAAAACTGCCCATATATTTTTACTCTATAAATAATTCCATGCCCTACTCTAACTATCCGTAGTAAGATGAATATCCCAATAATGGCTGTCCTATCAATCCTCTTTCTGTCGTCCATTGTCCTTCCATCAGCAAACGCTGAGTCAGGGTCAGGAATCCTGTCTAAAATACGAATACCAAGGCAAACTCGCCAGATCGGGATCTGTGTTAACCAATGCCAATCAAATTACGATTGCCAATCCGGCTCCTGTGAGTACAACGGGTGTGGAAGGGTGTGCCGTTTTAACAACCCGTCTTCAGGGATAAGAGGTCAATATAACCCAAATTCGGGATAAATCTAAGACTTTTACAAATACAGCTAAAATTATAAATAAAACTCATAAATAAAGCAGTGTTCTATTAATTTTCCAAGTTTATTTTCATAAAAAATTGTACAAAATTTGCAGAATAAATTTAAGCTTTGCACTCCCAATACATTAACTAACATCCTTACACCTTCACAGTTATTGCTAATATTTAATCTAAAGCTAAAATCTTGACAAGGCATCCCTTCTAGTCAAAAGCTACTTTTACATCCAGTAATGTATTTAATCTTCATTTTATCTGTTGCGGATAAAACCGGGGATGCAAACGGTGTTAACTTGTAACCTGCAAGCTGTAAAATAAAACAAACAATTCAATAATGCTTAAAATATCCAACAACCCTTTGGAATTATGATGCACTTTGTTAAAAGTTGTGCAACTTACTCTGGAAACTATAGTTGGGTTATTACTTCCCACAGAAAAGGACAAAGATCCGTAATGCATGATACTGGAATAGTCATAAGGGCCAACGGCTTTGAAATATGGTTTAATATTAAAGTTATTTTCCTTTCCTAGAAACAGATCAATTAGAAATTTCAATCTTTATGAATTCCTTTAAAAACTTGTTTAAAAAAGGTAGATAACAATGAACGAAAAGGTAACAAACCTCTAGCAACATTGGCAAAATTAACATAAACATAGCGATCCCTATCCGGTCGATTTTGCTCATGATCGTATCCCAAACTGTGGATCATTTCATGCATAACGGAAGCTTTCTTCAGGGTACATCCTTCCACAGGATCCAGATTCATTTTCTGCATACCACCGTTCATCCCAATATCTGCGTAGCACCCTCTCCAAGAATTTCTTGAGATGAACACAAAGTTACGGAAAAGTTTCGAATTAGACCCTCCAGCATTTAAGAACTGGTAGTAAGCAAACAATTTAATGTCGATGCAAGAGTAGCGTAGAATTTCTCGCGAAGCGTCAAATAGAGTTTTTACTTCTTGAGGAGCTGTGGAAAACATTCAAGTTGATAATCATTGATTGCTTAAAAATTCTTGACAAAATTGGACAAACTCTTTTTTTTCTAATCTTACAAAAGTTTTGATCGTAGACAAGAACTAGACCATTTCCATTATTTTTTGTCCATGATAGATCCGACCGAACAGATCGCCGAGAACGTATGGAATCTAGAGATCAAGATAAAAATTAGTTGGAGCTTAAAATATTTGTATTATAACCTACAAATGTAAAGCTAGTAAAGTATAAAAAAAACTTCAACAGTTTTTACTCACTTTTTCCCCCAAAACTTTGCAAAGAAGCCCTACAAATCACCAAGTGGAACGTTGCACAAAGGAGGAAAGCCTTTTCTAAAAACATTTTAATTTCAACAATTCAGCCTTTACTTCTCAATTTCTGAGTTACTTTCAATAAAGTTATTTTTTAATTTCCAGTAATTAAATAGCAAGTCGTTTAATCTTCAAAGGATCTTTTAAGATTATGACATTTACACTATCTTACCTTCATCTTTATATATCCCATAGGCCAAATTCCCAATCTCAGGTATGTTTGGCAAACATTTACTCCGGTCAATATTAGCATTACGGATTGATTAGCACTAATCCATACGAGACTGGATTCCCAATATTTTTTACTATTATAAAAGCATTTCAGTTATAAACTACATGTAATTCGCTTGGGTTTCATCCCACTCATGCATATCTAAATATTAATACCTAACTATCCTATAAGCCTGGAATAATTAAGAAGCCATCCATTCGTCTTTCAATTCATTCATAACTAAACAACACGGGGAAAAATCATTGTTTAACAAGTGTCTCCTGTGCTAAAAGGCTAATGGCATAAGTTAACAGGATTAATGGGTTGGAGTGTAGTATCCCATCCTATAAAAACCATAAGACTTCACATGCAAGATGCAACTTCACCTATGACATAATATAAGTTAACATTCCCAAGTGCGAAAGTAAACGGTCTGTCCATTTCTCCGGCCGTTGCTGTTAGCATTCATAAAAAAGGCCCGACTACGCGTGCAACTTATAAAAGTGATGAGATGATCATTGCGGAAATACCCAGCTTGAACCTCTTCTCTAACTTATGACATTTGTTTTGGACAAGTGTTTTACCGGCTTACTACTACATGCCCTATTGAAGGTTTGATAATCTTTCCTTAGCTAAAATGTTTCATCAAGCTAATACTAGTTGAAAGTAGGTTTGGAAACCCCGTTTCACAGTTTTTTAAACGAAGTGGAGCGTGACACACAAAGTGTAGTTCTGCACTGGAATATATTTGGATTTATGTTGTCTTGTCCATGATTTCTTCCAATTATAAGTTAACGCAGAAAAGAAAGTGAAATGACCATATATTTTATTTTATCTTGCCATGTTTGAGTTTGACTTGAGTGTTTATTCATAGGATTCCCAGAATGAATAGTAAAAATAAGACGCAAGCAAGACCCTATGCAAATAAAATACCTAACTTCATAGACAAAATCATGGCGTAATTTAAGCTTTTGCGTTTCAGATATCGTTTCTCGGATTCTTCCAGGATGTTTGTTTGAGTACTTCTGCATGCAAATAAATGTTGTAGTTATTTTTAATTAAAGGGTTTAGAAGTGAAATTGCGTTTGTATTAAGAAAAAAAGCTTGCAAATAAAATTGCGCATCAGATTCGATTCTGATTAGTTCATCAAATAAATTACTCATGATTCCAGAAATAATTATTATACCAACACGT